>JAFFZH010001098.1:0-21721 GCA_018420115.1 Euura saliciscinereae
AAAACGTTTTAAAAACGTTTTTTCAACGTTCTGTGTTAGCAGGGATACGCTCTTCGCAGCAACAGGTGCATCCTATGTGGATGAATATACGATTTTTGACCAGATGCGCTTCGAAGTTTTAACCGTCCTTTCTTAATTACCCTTTTTAGCATTGCAAATGCTTCTATTTTCGGGGTAATAGTCAGGTATAGAATCTTAAAATGCTACGAAAATACGTACGGAAGTAACAACCATGCGGATAAAAAAAGTTCGCAAAAGACAAAAGATGGCAAAGGACGAAAAATGGCCAAAAGATTATGGATGGTCGATGTGTCAGATTGTTACCGATCGTCTATTTCTCAGAATTAGAATTTTTTAGACTTCATTTCAAGCAAATTCGAACCAAGATGCGACAGATAAAAGTATATCAGAACAAAATGTACAGGTGATATTTTCAATACCCTCAGGTACGAGATTAGAACAATGGTGGGACCAGTAAAGTCACTGGGAAAGGGGAAGAGAAAGAAATGTCGTTTGTTCGATTTTATGGGCACTTGAAATTTACGTGGAGCTTACAGCTCGACCTCGTTGCTCTGCACAATAGATAGGAGCAGGTATGTATGTCCGAGAAACCGCGAGGTTCAAGTTTAACCGGTTGCCGCAAACTTTTGTCTAGACTCTCAAAGTTTATAGACGTGTAGAACCGTAACATAGATTTATCGATCTATGCGAGGTATCCAACAGGCAAAAAGCGATAAACAGATTTACTACGCAACCTTCTATATCCTGCGGATACCCGTATAAGAAGTCTTCGCCGCCTTTCTCTCACGGGCTTCGAACCAGCAGTGAGATAAAGACCGATCAAAATTCTAACAGTCTGATATTCTGCGGAGACAAATAAGTTAAAAAGGAGCGACGAATTTGTTTGAGAGATTTTCGAACTGGCAATGCGAGTAAAAATATATATTTGTTATAAATATTTCTGTAATAAGCATATATCCGAGTAACGTATCCACACTGCAGATCGACATCAACGATCTTCGTAGTCCAGGTGGAGAACGTGACGGGTATGAAAAGGCCGGGTGTTAATTCACCTGACATCTGGCCTTCTTAAGTCTTCTGACTTAAAAGATCGGTGGCGCGTGCCCGCTGACCACTATCACCAGCTGCCCGTTAAACCGAACAAGTCGTTTAATTGGCTCGGCCCACAACAGAACTCTTGGATATATATTCTTTTGTTAATACTACAATATATAATGTTATACCGCTCACTGTGATTTACGTCCTTCGACTTCTCGATTCATCTTTCGCTCCCACGAAACCGATCGCGTTCATTATTCATCAGCTAGGTATTATTATTATAGTGAAAGCACTCGATAGAAATACGCCCTGGTCTCACTGGTCTTAGTTTATTCAACAAGAGTACGGATTAATCGCAAAGTTAATCGCTATCGATTGATAAATTACTAACGATCAAATCAGATTGTAGAAAGTCTACGTATAGCCACGTCCTCACTTGTGCTACGTAGAACGTGACAAATTCTGTACTAATTACAGTCTATCAAGTTCAACTGTACACGTACAAGTGCTTTTTATCGCGTTAGAAAATACTATATCTTCCGGTTCATATATTGGTTCGATAAAATATCATCCGATCAGTTATCGGATACGTTCTGAATTTCGTGTACCCAATTATATTCATCCGAAAGAAACACCAGGCTTCATCCCTCCGATGTACAGATCAGCCCTAGCGTCAGCTGCGAACCCTCTTCTGCCTTCAGGGCTCGAAAAATATTCAACAACAGATGCAGCCACCTAATTACATACCCACACAGTCATAAACGAATTGTTGGATTATTCGGTTATCCGATGTACCCGAGGGGTGAATAACTAAATCCTGGCTTGACAGATCAATTTTTGAATTTGAATTAATTCGCATTCGTATTTTCAATCTAATTTAATGCACTATGAGTCGAATTAATTCATTATAATTCAAATCCATTCACTATAATTCGCATTGTTTCATTTTAATTGAAATTAGTTAATTAATTGAACGTCGCCTCCGAGGTGAACTTCACCCCACGTCTATAAAACTGGACTAGGCGACGATTTTACGAACTTTTATCAAGTCACTCCAAAGAATAGGGAAGTTCCCTCAGATTGAACCTCAAAAAATATCCATGTTCAACGGGTGCGTGATGGATAAATAAAAATTGTTTAAAACCATAAGAATCATGGAATCAACTTCTCAAGTTTTCAAACGCCACGTGACGTCACACAGTACCTCGGCCGCCATGTTGTTCCGTTGACCATCGTTGTCCGCAGCGCCGTCAGACGGTAAAATTGTGCTGTGTGACGTCAGACGCGACCGCGAAATTCAAAAGCTGTATTGAAAAAACTCGATTCACGTGAAAACAAACAGGTGGAATACGTATATTTCATCAATTCTAATCATCAAAATTATCGGAGAAGAGAATAAGAAAAAGTTCATCGAACTTTTTTAAACGACGTGGAATTTTCCTGCGGGGTGTTTCACCTGCAGCTATTGTCTCCTCGCACCTGTCGCTGATGTCCAACGGCCCTTAGTCTAGAATCTTTCTTGCAACGGGTTTTAAACTGTTTTTAAACATTGTTGTTTCAGTTATCCGAGAGTCGCCCTCACACTCGTCATCATCGTGGCGATTCGCGTTGCCGTCGTTGTGACCCGGGGTGGGGAGTGATAACGCGTTGCGGCAAGGGTCAGGACACCGAATGTGGGATGTGCACGAAAGGGACTTACAGCCCGCACCACGGCACGCAGCCCTGCTGGATATGCTCTAGATGCGGTCCGGGACTCTACGAAGCCCATCCCTGCACGGGTCGCGCTGATACGGTGTGTGATTCTTGTCACCGCGCGCCGGTAGAGGCTTCGCAGAACGCCGATTACCGCAGGAAGTGTAAGGGTCATAACTTCTTCCTGGCTCCTGAGGACGCTAGGAATACCGGGGAACAGAGCCTCCTGGTTAACGAACCGGAGGAGAGGTTCGACGTGGAAGATAGGGAAATTATTCTCAGAGAGGATGTGGAGGCTGCTGCAGGCTTCGATGATTAGCAGATGCAATTCAAAGTGCGATGATAAAGAAACAATTCATGATTCATTTCACGTGTGTTTGATCACGTTGTACGAAATACCAAATAGATGCTAACGCGGAAGAACCGTCGGTGCTAGTGTGTCGTAGTTTTTTTTTTATACTTTTATGACCTTGTATCCAGAGAATTTTTAGTCTGTAGTTTTTGTGTCATGACTATTCTTTGGAGTTTTTGACGAAAGAAGGATTCAAAGATTCTTTCAGTGTTTTCATACCTTCGATCATGTTTCGTGAAACTAGTCAACAATTTTAACGTAACTTGATAAACTTCGTTTATCTTTCTATCTCTTTTTCGGAAGAAAGTGAAAACGACGTATGCATAATGAAAGACGTAAAAAAAAAAGAAAATCGTGGGATAATGAACGATGACGATGACGAGAAGCCTTTAAACAGCAGTTTATATGTTTATTATTCAATTATATCGGTTACATTAGGGTATTTAATAATTATTAATGATAATATATATTATAGCACACGATCCTGACTGCAAGTTTACTTCATTCAACAATATAATCAATGCGTGTGTGTGTGTGTGTGTTTATTTTTTAAACTTTTTCATTTGTCTCTACTTGATGGTTCCTACTAATTTATACTATATGTGCTAAACTAACATATATATGTATAATCATTGTATATCTAATATCCATTACATCCCACACAGTCATGTTATTTTGAATCGTGTAAAGAAACATTTCATCATTTTATTTATATATAATATTTATCTACATTTAAGCGACGACGGTATGGTCATTAATTATAATGGTATTCATAATTGGGTTCTCTTTTTTTTTTCTTTTTTTTTCTTACCGTTTTATCTCCATCTTTATCGCAATAGGTGAATTCTCAGGCGAAGCTAATAATGGAACATTTTATGCACACATTTTAACAAGTGCGAAAATGTCTAATCGTAAGATTCAAAATATGGGTTTATTCGTGTGGGTTTATTAATGAAACGATTCGTTTCATATACCTATATATCGTTTTCGATTGATTCATGCGCGGTATGATATTTGTGAAGAAAAAAAAAAAAAGAATCAATCACGAAAAATTGATCCAAAATAATTTTTAATTCTCAATAATTAACGGGAAATTTGTTCTAGAAACTTTAGAAGTTGAGCTTATACGAGTTATAAGAGAATCTACATAAATTTACGTTGGAAAAATGTTCAGCTCGTCGCGATTATACTTATGAGTGCTGCTAATACCAATTTGATTCAATATTTCAATGCACTAATATATTTTTAATAACACCGTAACATCGTTTGTTGTTTTCTTTTTTCATTACTTTTTTTTTTATACACATTTGGTATTATTTATTATTATTATTATTATTATTATTATTATTATTATTATTATTATCCGTGTCGTACCGTTTTATTCTATCGAGTATACTACATGAAAATAAAAACAGTTTTTAAATATCGAAAGATTGATATTACAAGACGATTAGTTTCTATTTGATCAGATTAGGAAAATTGAGGAGTAGTGATTGATTACATTGAATTAAGAAATGAATTATAACTCAACTGGCAAATATTGAAGATAATAGAATTTAGGTTTTTTTTTTCTATAATTCGATCATCTTTTTTCAATCCATAATTACTTTCAGTGTGTTTTAATTCGGAAATCAATTAACATATTGTATTATTTGGTGATTTTTTTTTCTTTTGTCATCGACCTATTCGATTAAATTATTTCAAATATAATACAGCTAGCCGTGGGAAAGACATGAGAGATTACAACGATGAGCGCATTGTTCTTAATTGTAATGGATAAAAATAATCATTATTCATATAAATTGTTCTTTCAACGATATATGTAGGTAATTATTTCATTTGTGGACCCAATATAACCGAATCAACTGTACAATGTGAAGCTGCACCGTTGATGTCATAAATTAAGTGTGTAGATAGTATCATTAATTGATATCATAGAAGAAAAGTGATAAAAAAAAATGATTCAACACATGTTGTACGGGATGTTATATTGTTTAATAATATATTATGAACAAACATATACATAGATCTAAAATAATTGGATATTAAACAATGAAGAGAAAAAGAGAGAAAACTATCTTTCTTAGATTAAATATTACTTCTTGTATAATATCAGAGAATTTTTCTAGATTTAAAAAATAAACAAAAATGAACAGAAAAAAAAAGAAATCATAATAGTAATAAAGAAACGATCTACTTTACATCATTCAAAAATAACATGATACCTATGAATATAACGTTGGAAATTTATTAATAATAATTAATATAATATATATTTTTTTTCACAAAGTTATACGATTGTGACCGAGCTAAATAACTATAAATTAATTAGCTATTTTTTTTTGTACAAATAAACGTGTACAAGCTAGTACGGAATAAATGGCTTATTTAAAAAAAAAATTAAAAAAAAACTTTCCTGTACTATATAATTATAATTATTGATTAAGGTGACACAGTACCTCAAATCCATGACTGGTGTTTTTAATTTTGAAGAATTATAATAGATGTTTGATTATCGTACGTTAAAATTGTCCCGAATCATGAAATCGGAGAAGACATCAGAGTTTGGAAAACAACATCGACAATTTCACGCGAAAGGTCATCTGAGATTCAATATTCCCTATTTTCTAGCCAGTCAGATATTGACCCACGTGTCTGTTAATCGATTGTAACTAATTCCAAAGTATTCTGGGACTGTACGTATACTTTGTTACGTTTATACATTCATGAATTACAAACTTTAGCCACATTCCATATCGCAAGCTTGGATAAATAAGACCTTTTATCGAGGTGATGAAAAATTCAGAGTCTGCAAATTCCCCACGCTAGTGTATCTTTCGCAATCACATACCTGGATTGTATATTGTATCATATAATTGGTATCTGGTACCTGACCAAGTATTCGATAGATATAGGAAGAAAAGAAAAAAAAATGGGGAAAGTAAAAAAATGTACACTACCATAAATTGACGAGAAGGAAAAAAATATACATCTTCACAAACATATTTCAATTCATTTCATTTTTTTTCTTACTTTTTCTTTTTAACTTAGAAAATAAAAAGCTAAATTAACAAGAAATAGCAATTATACTGTTATAAGATTGGAGTTCCTATGGCTGAGAAGGTACCGCAATCTTTTTTTTTTCTATCATTTTCTTATATTCTTTGAATTATGATCTTGCACAGAAGCTATTATATTCAATTCAAAAACTTATTTACAATTCGATTAAATTTTACAATTCTCTGATTTTTTTTATTTTTTTTTTACCTACTGCATAATTTTTTTTATTTTTTATTTAGGTAGATTTTTATTTAAAAGACAAAAAGAAAGAATCTACTTTGCTACCTATTCTACTGCGTTCCTCGTGCTAAATCGCTCTTTGCATGACTTGAAGATGAATTTAATCTTCGGGAAAAACGTGCCGTGACGAAACTCACTTTCATTCGATAACTTTTCGTTCAAAGATAATGTGATCATGAAACAATTAAAGAAAGTGATATTTCGATCCGAATTGCGTAACGTCTTTTCAACTATGCCTCCCAAATAAAGTTTGGATAAATCAATTACAATATGATCTATGGTACTTATGATGAAACCCGCATTTGTTTTTTATTATTCGTTTATGTACCAGCCATGGATTTATCCATTAACGTCGAATAGCTGAGCGACGGTTTGACAAAAATAAAAAAAAATTAAAATTAAAAAAAATGGGGCACATCGAAGCAGAATGTTACAAGAAATTATTTGAGCTTCATTGCAGAATGGATTAATGTAAATAATATCATACAGCTAAGGTTGCGCACAACTTCACGTTCGTTTCTCACATGATTAGCCAGGACGAAGTTGTAAAGTGATTGTGGAATAAGTTATCCAACTAGGCACCTTATTTTTCCCGAGGATTGACTATTAGCTGAATTTTAAAGACGATTCCGACGTAAGTAACGAACGTGAAACAATGGGTAACGCATTTTTTGTTTCAATGAATAATTGAAAACAACCCCTAGATCCAGCGATACGTTGATGATTAATGAGTGTAGATCAAAGTGGTCTGATTTTGCTGCTCTGACTCTGTGAATAGATAAGATATACAAGCCTGACATTTGGTCGTTCAGAATTGTTCCACAAGGAGATCGCAGACTTCTATAGACATTGTTTCTTTACTCGAACGCACCGTTAACCGGAACATCTGCAAAGACGTTAGTCAAATGATTAGATACCCTGCCGCGATTATTCTAATCGCTGCAAAACCCTACCTGAGCTTGCTTGTTCGGTTCGAGACGCAAGAGGCATCCGATTTGTTGAGCTCTCATGTGGACGATTCCAGCACAGACAAAATTGTCGGGATTAGGATCGATGCCGTCGAGTAGTTGCATGCCAAAGCCTTGTAGCTTCGTGCGGACCTGTGCCAGGTCCATCGGAGTCGAAGCCTTGAATATCTTCTGCGAGCGTTGCTGGTTTGCCCTGTTGGATGAAGAAGCGGTATTTTACTCCGGTTCGATCCCTGATCCGAAGATACAGTCCCAGATCTTTTACTCTGACTCACCCTCCGAGATTCTTCCACCTTGCGAAGAACGACTCTCCGTTCATTTCAGTTGGCTCGAAGAATTTGTTGATCGTTAACGGAAGCTTCATCGTTATCTTCTGAGGCACGTTGTTGTACATGAACGAAATTAACATGCTCGGTGTGTCTGTGACGATATTGAGAAAAGGATTAATTTGTTTGAACAATTTTTACCGATCATTGATCAACGAACCGTTGTAATCGTCGATGCATTCCGCGTTGATCATCTGCTGAATTTGGGCACCCGCTTCGAGAACCGCGTCGACAGGCTTAACTTGCACCGCAAGTTTGGCGTTATCCTCATCCGACCAGGATAGTTGTGGGTTGAAATTTTGTAACGCAAACTGCGTTTTGTTTCCGTAGAATAATCCAATGCGGCCAAGATTTTGTCTGAACTCAGACTTGACGCCGATTTGGATCAAGTCGTTCTCGAACAGTACGCCGTTGTTTTTACAGACGAATCTGTAAATGTGATAGCGTTACGATGCTTCCTCACAATCCACATCTTCTATACTCACTTCTTGGGATTGTAAGTGTTTTGCGCCCCATTTGTAGCGCCAACGTTGTTCGGTGACCCGCTGTAAATGTCGCCGAGAACGTCGAGCAGGACACCGGTGTTACTGGAAGGGTGAGAAGACGGAGGAGTAGAGAGTCCCAGTAGATCTGCGGAGCTGTTGTTGCTGACCGCTGCGGCGGATATTGCTGAAGGAGCTTCGGTGTGATGATTCGAATTGGGTGCGGGACTTTTACTCTCCCTTATTTCATTTTCTGGAACCCTGCCGGGCTTCTTCTTCTTCAACACAGCCAAAATGGACGATTCTCGTTCGGGGAATGCGGGCATTTCTTCTAGAACCGTAGCCTTGGGTGGTGAAAATTAATGCGATCATTAGTAAACAGTTTACGGAGTATAGATCGAAGATTTTATCAAATAATCACTCACGAGAACGTCGGTGGATGCGATAATGCTCAGTTGTAAGTACTCGGAAGCTCTCTGTTGCAGTTCTGCATCGGCGCTTCGAAGATTGCTATGCTGCTTAAAGACTTCTTGAATTTGACTACGAATCTCGGGGAATAAATTTACGAACTTTATGTAAGTTGAGAGAAGGAGTGCCCTGGTCATGGGAGAGCACAAGTGATACTGTAACAGAAAGGTTGACAAGCCTGTAACGCACAGTCATAAAATCGATAACAAGGTGTCGAGCATCAATGAAATATCGAATTTCCCAATTTGCCAGTTTTACAATTGAAAATTTCAATTTTTTCAGGAATTCTGGAGCCTAATTTATTCAAGCAACAGAATTTTTCAATGCAGATTCTTTGTAACTTGAGCAACAAAAGTTTTCGTTGGAAAATAAAATTTGCAATTTTTCTTGTATTTTCATTCTACATAAACTCAATTATCGAATGTTGATCAATTATTGAGTTTCCGCGCGTGATTTTAGATATTTTCGAAAATTGTATCAGCGGTAGGTGAGAAAATTAATATGAGCCCGAATTCCCTGAGATATCCGGGTTTTCCAGAATTCCATGGCAGCTAAGAAACACGTGGAAATTATTACGTCCGCTTCTCACTCACTTTGGAATGTAAGAGTTGAAACTGTACTAATGGAGAAGATCGTTGATCCCCGGCTATGAGATTGCCAAATTCTCCCAGAATGTAGCCACCCACTTTGACCATGTTTTCATGGCACGCAGGGGCTTGGAGAGCCTGCGAAAAAAAGGAGAAAATTCAACAACGGGTAGAAAATAAAAAAATTGTGAAAAAGAATATTGCAAAGCAGATTCTCTACCTCGAAGACAGTTTTGGCGGCATATCCCTGAACGTCGTCGCGATTTATAACAATTTGTATGACCCTGTACCAGACCTCTTCGGACACGTAGTCACCGGCTATCCTTATCAAATTCAGTATGACATCGACGTACCACGTGTAATCGGTTGCGTATTTTTCGGCCAAAATAGCCACCTTCAATACCATCTCCTCCCTGATCGAATAGTCCGCGGTTTCGAGGTAGTTCAACATCTCCTGAACAATTTCCTCGGCGTTACTCTTGTCGCACATCGCGTACAGGAGATCTACAGCCTGTTGTCTGACCGATACGTCTTTCTCCATTTTCATTGAGAGTATGACGACTTCTTGATGCTTTTTAACAGCTTCATGAGAGAATTCCGAGGTGGCCAGATGACACATGGACTCCAGGGCTAGATAACGCAGATTTGTCTCACGGTTTGACAAAAATTGACCGAGCTGATTGCAGGCGCGCACCAATAAATTTGGCTCGCTGTCGTTGTGGATGATCAAACTTATCGCCTCGAACAATACCGCGTTTTTCGCGTTCGAGTGTTGAACCTTTTTGGACTTTGGTGCCTCCTGAGCCTTGTTCAGTATCGTCTCGAGACACTCGTTCAGTCTTCCACGAACTCCTGGATCCTCCGCTGAAATGATTAATCACAAGATGAAAATATGAGCCCGAATGATCGTATCTCGATATCATTATTACCTGGGGGAGTGTAATTTTGCAGCAAGCGAAGCAATTTCACAGAGAGCCATGGCGCAGGGACAAAGTAGTAGGTGTAATCCTGCAAATCTGTGTAACTCGATGTAACAATCTGTGAAGAAGAAGGAAATTGTTAAGTGATTTTTTTACCATTTCTTTGTTTCGAATCCTCACCCGACTCAGTCTGGAAACAGCGAGACTGACGCAGCCCTTGTATTCGTCCGGATTACGCTTTACCAAGGCATCGATCAACGACGCAGCTGCCGTGACAACGCCGAGGTGCTGATCGTTCAGTAGATGAACTATTCTGGATGTCCATTCTCCGCCTGGAACTACCTCCGGCGCCGTTCTCAACAATCTCAAAAGGCATAGGGCTGCGCTTTGTTTCACCACGTCCATAGTGTCCCTGCGGATCGATAATCGGTTGCTATTATTCGACGTTGTGAGATAAATAGTTGGAATAGTTTGTCCGTGTAGTTGTGTTTTTGACTAAACAATTGATGAAGAATGTAGCAAAATTCAAGATTTAAACAAGAATTTTACGTCACCTAATATCCAGTCGTCTAGATCCATTGAGGAAATTGAAAATTGTGTAAAATTGTGAGATTTGTGTAACAAGTTTAGTGTTCCGACGTTCTGGACTCACCCAGATACGAGTAGTTTTGGAATTTCGTTTCCGAAAGCCTCTGCCATCTCCTTGCTTCCGATATTTGCGATACATTGAAGAGCAAGATTTACGTGAATCGGATTCCTCGAGGCAAGATCATTCTTGATACTTTGGATAATTAACTTAATGAGGTCGCTGTTTGTGTTTACTAGTACGGATATGAAAAGATATCCCTGCAAAATGAGAAATATTTCATTAACAATAATCCGATGTGAATAAAGAATATCCTTCGTGTCTAACGAATAAACGATTCCGAAGGCTTACAATCTGTTTCTCTGAGTATTTGTTAGACGAGAGCAGGTTCACCGCTTCCATATGACCAAAATCAATGTCATGACCGAGCAAAAATATGAACAATAACTTGCAGACGTATTTCTTCTTCTGATAACCATCGAGCGTTTTATCGCCTTTGAATTTGCTGCGTATGTTCGCTAGCTCCTTGTTGATCCTCTTGATCTCCGCCTCCTTGCTCTTGCCTGTTGACAACAACCCATTTCCCATTGATTATACCCCGCCATCGTTATCTCCCGTCGATGATAATTCGGAGTTACGTAACGCGAGAGAGAAGCTAAGATGAGCAGGACAGAGGCTAAAATTAATGTTCTCATCCTGCCAAATCCTTATTGACTTTTTCTATCAACGACTGAAAACTCTGATCTCTCATCCTAGACGAGTGATTACTTCTCCGCTACGTTATCCTCAAAGGGCTGATCACAAACTGTGTTTTTCCCTATGTACAGAAACGTTGGACTGTAATTATGGCTACTTTCCATCGGCTCGTGTAATTACGAAAATTACT
Organism: Euura saliciscinereae; assembly: GCA_018420115.1. Lineage (NCBI taxonomy): Eukaryota > Metazoa > Arthropoda > Insecta > Hymenoptera > Tenthredinidae > Euura > Euura saliciscinereae. The sequence continues at coordinate 11,627 of JAFFZH010001098.1, forward strand.
CTGAAGAAGTTCTACGAGTATAGATAGAGAAGCAATCACAGGAATTCTGCACGCCGCGAGATTATCAATGCTGTTAATCAAAGACAAATGAGGAAACAAATAAGAGACAACGGATACAGGCAGGAAAATGTTGATAAACTTGAAAATGAAAAAACTAATTTGATAATTTTTAACAAATTAGCCGAGTATAGATTACATATTTCTGGTCGCGGCAAGAAGTGATTAAACTATCAGAGCTTATGGGCCAGTATCACAGAACCGCCCCTCACTAAAACGTTTCCTGCGTCTACGGAGTCCGTTGCTTGGCCCGAAACAATATTCCGAGTCATCGGAGAGTTAAATTTTACTCTAAAATCGTAAAACTCACAGTTTCTAATGTCCGATATGAACACGGCGAGCCCACGCATGCCATCTCCTCGCACGGCCGGCATCTTTGCCCCTTACTGCTCAGACGACCTGCGAGGAAAGTAAACATGTTGATCGGTCTACGAGATTGATATAGACTGAAATTATGCGAATTTATTAAAATCAATAAAGCGTAGGGCGATGTTAAAAAAATATATATATGAAGCAATAGTCGTACAGATAAACGGAGGTTCTGGCTGCGTTAGATTACTGATAACTATGCAATCTGTGGCAGTATTAATAACGAGAAGCGAGTATGCGTCGTCGCGCGGAGGCGTAAGACAATATTTTTACTCCGTTCGTTTATCAGCTGATTGCATAGAAAGAGAGAGAGCTTGAAAATTAAATTTATCGAAAGAGCGAATAATCTGTCAAACGTTCGTCAAATTATATTTAAAAAATTTGTTAGGTGTAGCTAGGTAGGTGTATAAATAGGTTCGTTACACAATGAGAATTACTACTAAGGTGCCAAAATGTATTGTTCGCTTATCGTGTATCGTAATCGGTATTTAATAGCGATAAGGCGAGTGACTTTGACAGCGGTAAAAACGCCGCGGTGTTTAGCCCCCGGCATAAATACACCCCTGGGGAAATGAAAGATCGGGGAATATTTTATCGAGTTAGAATTTCTTCCGATTAAGGCTAAGTGAAATTTGTCCGATACGCGGATATTCGGCGTTTGATTGAACTGCGAGAGAACGATGAGGCCGATAATGTGACAAGGAAGGGGGCGTATGTTGAGTGTTTGAAGTGAAATGGCAACGTAATGAATAATCTCTCTCTCTATGAGTGACTGACTGACTGACTGACTGACCGAGGTACATACTTCGGCACACAGAGTAGACGACGGGCCCTCCTCCCTTCGATGGTAGGTTGTAAAATAATTAAATCAACCGGTACAAATGCTGGGGTATCAGAGGACAGACTGAACTCTACTCACCAATATAACCGAGGGATAACCGTGCGGGTGGCGCAGTCACAGATTTATTCACGAGATAAAATTACACGCGAATCAGTGACAGAGATTTTGTGGCTGTCGCCATTTGCAACCGCTAAGCTGACGGCTCTCCATTCGCATTTTCCCTTCATGCGCCGCGCCACTCTACTATCACCGCGCCATCTTGGTGCCCGCGAATATTCAAATTTCAAAATCCGAATTTTCACTTTTTTCCACATCACGGTCGCCTTGAAGAGTAAAAAACTGTCGAAACCCGTCTGCAGAATTAAAACAATACAATATTTATATATTCAACCAATTTATTGTAATTCAACCTCATATCTTCTTCTCTATTCTCTCTTTACATTTTATTCCTTAGATCTAATTTGCTCTTCATGATATATGGGGCATTCCATGTCAACTCGAACAATGATTTTCCCACACCATTTTTTATTAGCTTTACAATTTTTTACGATATTCCCCGAACACAAAAAAGTGCTTCTGAATTTTTTTTAGATTTTTTCCGCCAACCCTTATGTTTTTATGATTATTTGAACCCATCTAAAAAATGCATTTTTTTTAAATCCCCCAAAATTCTCAAAAATCTCATTTTCCATCCCGATCATTGGGCCGATTTTTTTTCCATTCTTTTTAGCACTTTAAACATTTCGAACGAACAAAACGCGTTTTAAACGTTACGAAAATTCTCAAAAAATTCCCAAATACCGCGTGGTCAATTCTGAATCCATGAATATTTGAGAGTTGAAAAAAATAATCGAGAGGTATTAGATTCAGGCGTTTCTCTGGTGGAATTGGAAACTAGATCAGAAATCGAGTTCTTTTGTCAAAAGAATTTTGTTTTGTCGTTTTTATTGTTGAAAATATGGATCTACAATCGTTCATTTATCGTCGGAAGTCTGTTGAATTTTTTCCAGTAGCATTTCAAGTCTGTCTTTCATCACCGGTTGACCTTTTTTCGTCTTTTTAGACAATTTTTTATACTTTGCAGCTTTTTCTTCTCTGTATTTCTTCAGGGCTTCAATTTTCTCCTCTTTCTTTTTCTGAGCCTCTTCTCTCCTCTGCTTCTTCTCTTCCTTTTTCTTTATGTATTCTTTATTCGCCAAGTGAAACGCGTTACCCTTCGGCTGCGGACCGCTGCTACTCCTGTAACAACAAATCGATACTTTTCGGTAAATTCAAGTTAAGAAAAATAGAAATACTAATCAAACAATTTACCCGCTCTCCTCGTCTCCTTCCTTCGGTTCCTTCTTCAAGTTTCCTCCTTTCTTCGAGGGACCCTTGTTATCCTTTTCCACATCCTTGTAATATCTTCTCAGGACAGCTTTTTTCCTCCGGTCTTCCCATTGGTCGACTGAAATTAATAATTAAATTATACAAATTGTAAAAAGTTGGGTTTTTAGGTAAGTTTATTTTTTTTTTGTTTTCAATTGAAGTTCGAAAGAACGAGATTAGGGATAAATAACCTATTTCATACCCACCTTTGTATTTATTACTGTACTTCTTTAGTCTGTAAGTTTTTTTATCGAACGGTTTTTTAGCCCGTGTACTTTCGTCTTCTCCGTCGCTCTTCGGCTTCCTTTTATTATCGAAACCTTTATTCACCTTCATTATCAATTATTCTATCAACGTAAACGATTTTATTAATCTTCACAACAATCAAACGGTCATTTTAAATCAGGATCAATTTTTAGGTTATCTCGCAATGCACCACGTGGGCTTGTATTGCAGTCTGACGTCAATTACGTACAACCAGTTGCCGCATATTAGGCGCTTCTCGAGATAAGATCGCGCGTCAACGACGATAAAAGGGAAAACAACTGATAATCAATCGTCTGAAAAACAGTATACCTATGTATAGATCTATTTTTAACACGAAGATATGGAAAGTGGAAAATTACAAAACTTGGAACACGAAAGTAAACAGGAAACGCGATGTAGTCAGAAGTAATTATTTACCGTCGCATTAAGGCATATGATTAAATTTAGCATCTGAATCTGGACAAGTTGCCAAAATTTGTTGCATAGTACGTGACGAAACACATTGTAGGATCTGTGATAATACCGGGTGATACGGAATTCGTGAAAAATATTCTGGTCTTCTCTTTATTAAATATTAAATTTTTTTCTTCAAATCTACAATTTTTATAAAATTATTGACATTCAATAAACGTATTAATAAGTTATTTATTTCTGTATAATTGATCAAATAGAGGAAAAAAATAATAATACAGAAAAAAAAATGTGTCAGCGAATCTGAGCTCACATAGATTTTCATTGATAAATATAAATTTGAATCAATCCGGAGTCTGTCGAGACAATCTTAACTCATGAATATTAGATGAGGTACATATTAGATAATTGGCACGAGGCACGTGTCCCATGCGGTTTCATCTTAGCCTGTTGATTGGTTCGCGATCTCCTCCTCCTCCGCCCTGCTAAAAGTTCCTGTGCTTCGATGCAGTCAGTCTGGTTGCATAGAAAATTGATCACCACCCTATAGATGACATGCAGTCAGGAAAAATTTCAGTGTTACCATCGTAGACAATAAACGCGTGTAGATAAAAATTTTCCGTTCAATCTGTTCCGTTCCTTCGGTTTAATAATAATGTTTATAAATTATCGATCGGATTAAATTTACGTACGACGTTTGAACGTAGAAATCACGCGATCTCTGGGCCAAACACACAAGGTTTCAAGTTATTCGACGATAACCTAATAATGCCCGCGAGTCGATTGGACGCGGTATACAGGAGTGTATTGCTCACTAAATTCTTCACCAAGGGTTGGGGAAAGCCGGAGAATCTGAAGAGGTAATAAATATCGATATATCTGTCGATTAGATTCTGAGAATAATATCCATTCACGTTCACAGAATATTCGAATTTAGAAAAATCGTGGCTAACCGAGAAGCCTGCCACAAACTCATACCCCTCGATTACCCCGTGACGATAACAAAGGTAGGACCATTCATTCGTTCATATCTCACATTAAAATTTGAAGAATTGAAGAACCAGGTCTTCGAATATCGCAGAAAAGTCTTACCTAACCTAAAACTAACCTCAAATTATAATCAGGACGAAGAATGGTCGGACTGCCACATATTGGAAGGCTGCTTCGAGTCTCCGTTCGAAAGAAACCTACCAGGCCTTATGCCGGAGGAGACGAGAACCGCTCATTTTCAAGTCGTCTTACCTCGTAAATGGCAGTCCCAGAAGGTCAAGCCGATCTGTCTCCATCTCGCCGGGACGGGAGATCACGTGAGTAACGATAAAAACGCTAGATGTGACTGTGGCTATGATCCGATTCTCGTTATTTCAGTTTTACTGGCGGCGACGGAACCTCATAGCCAGGCCATTGCTGAAGGAAGCCGGAATCGGCGCTATTCTGCTTGAGAACCCGTTCTATGGTCTCAGGAAGCCTAAGGATCAGATGTGAGGACTTGGCGATGTTCTGTTGAATGATGATCCGTAGATTCATCGATTACATTGGTTCATAATTATTCGTAGACGTTCGAGCTTGCACAATGTCTCCGATATCTTTGTTATGGGTGGATGTTTGATAATGGAATCTATCGTACTGTTAAACTGGTGCGAAAGACAAGGATTCGGACCCTTGGGACTCACCGGACTATCTATGGGCGGACACGTTAGTATTATCCTCAATTCAATCAAGTTTTTACGATACAACAACTTTTTAGGATCTGGAATACCCTGATATTGATTCCTGGTATATAATAAGAGAATAACATCAAAATATCACGAGCTTGAACAATTTTTGAAGGCGTTATTATCGAATAACAGCTTTTTCAGAATTAAAAAAACTGGAGAAATAACATCAAGGTAGAGAATCCTGTGTCATATTATACCGATAAAAGAAGCTAACACGAAGAGGGCGATAAAAGATCCGGAAAATTGCTCTAAACTAAAATCCTTATCGCGAGCATCAGGTGGCTAGTATTTATTTCTAACAGATCACGGAAAAACTCTGTAGATGGCCTCTTTAGCAGCGACAAATTGGCCCAAGCCAATACCGTTGGTTCCTTGCCTATCGTGGTCCACAGCATCTCCGGTCTTTACAGAAGGAGTTATGAGCGCCTCGATAAACTGGGATCTACTGGAGACTCAATACTTTTCCGACGAGGTTTACCAAAACGATTTGGCCAAGATGGTCAAGATCGTGTCGCAAGATGTGAGGATCGATTCAGTTCCCGTTCTTTTCATACACTTTATTGTGGAAATTTGAATTTTTTATTCATAAATCTACTTATATTTATTATTGTAGGATGCATTCATGGCTGGGCAACACTTTGCTAAACATTATCCCGAGAGTATGAACAGAATAAATGAGATAAAGAGAGAGAAGACTGGCGTCGAGCGTTGCGGACCTCCGGGTGATGCTAAAAAAGAGCCAAAGATATCGGGCGATAGTCTGTCCCGCGGAGCCCACAGCCTGACCGATGTTCAAAACAACAAAAATAGTACTGCCCTCAGTATCGACAATAATAACAATAATGATAATTATTCTAAAGATAACAATAACGGGATCGAAAGTATAAATAAGACCACAGAAACAGTCGTTGAAAACGCAGAAAGAATCGCCGATGAGAAAGCAGACGCGAAAGTATTTCCCTTAAATATTATTCCCGAATCGTTGAAAGTCGGCGATAAAGAGGCGCTCAAAGGTAAGTAGGAAATATTCAACCCTTCTTCCATAGTCGGGCATCCCCTCCCGTTTCATCCAGTCAAATGATGCTAACTGAATGAATCAACTCCTAGGTAAGTATTTTTAATTAGGAATAATCTCCCCTTCAATGAAATTTCCCATCCCGCCTGGCAACTTGAATTTCAATCACCGCGAGCAAACCGAAGGATGAATCGATCGCGTTTTCGTCCTTTGGTTTTGGAGCGGTGATAAAATATCTTTTTTCACACTGCGGTGTTAACGATGACTTTTTCGGGTCAGGAGTCTGCCTGTTACCCGTGTCGAAACATCCGCTGCTTTCAGACACCAAGTGGAGGGAACGCGAGGCATTGCAGTTCATGCGCGGAGTAATGGACGAATGTACGCATCTCAAGAACTTCGAAGTTCCGGTAGATACAGAATTGATAATCGCGGTTTGTGCCAGAGACGACGCCTACGTCCCACGAGACGGATGCATGGGTCTGGAGCAGATTTGGCCAGGGGCTGAGATCCGGTTTATCGACGCCGGTCACGTGTCCGCTTACCTACTGCATCAAAAACTGTTCAGGTGATACAGAGATTCTGGGTTTTCTACGATCACGTAAAATTATCGACATTGTTTCATTGGATTTTCTTGTTTTCAGATCCACGATCGTCGAAGCTTTCGATAGATTCACGAGAAAGTATGCTATTGACAAAAGTTGACGACTAGGATAGAGCAAAATCGGGTCGCAGCCTAGTCAGTGATCGTGCACTTCATTTTCTAATCATTACCTACTACTTAGGCTTACAATTGAATAGCTACGTGTTCAGAATATCGAAGTTTCAAACATTGTCAAGGCTGTGGTAATCGATCATTGGATAATAAGATGACGATCGAAAAGCCTGAGCAATAAATCGCTGTGATTGTACAATCTTTAGTGTTCGTCAATGTCCACGTGACCGTGATTGTTGTCTAGTTAGAAAAAAAGAACTAAATCGATGAAACGGCAGTGTTTTAAACGACTCAATAACTTTGTAACTATATTTCTTGTACATAAATAACTACAATAGGATATAGTTAAATAATCATTTTTGAAAGTTAAACACAGACTGACTGTCTAATTATGTAGGAAATTCGATTTTACTATTCGCGATTGATATGATATCATCCAATAATGATCTTTATATACTATTATAAGTATACTTGTACAATATTTATCAAAACTATTTACACGGATGTTACTACAGATATACAATATACACTATTTTTGTAAAAAAAAGTCATAAAAAATACATAAAAAAATAAGTAAATACTATAATATAATATATTGTACAATATGTATATATTATAACACGGAAACATTGTCTCAATAAATATACAACATCATCGGATGAAAAGATTCTTTATTATATCAATTTAAATTACAGTTGAATCTGATGAGAATCGAATCTTTAATTCGAATACGAGATCATGTTCTAATAAAATACAGAATTGATAAAGTGAAATCATGAACGTGATCCGGCGATAAGATATTCGGGGTGTAGGTTCGACAGATAAGGGGTCTACAAATAAACCGCGTGTTAATCGTGAGGCATGCCGGGTCGGCGTTCGTCAACGATAGTTTTGAAAAGTTGGCAGGAAATGTAAATACGGTGGCGCCACCGTTTCGAGTAGTGTATCGCCGGGTGAACTATTATCCCACAGCCTCCTGTATCCCTGAGTAAAATTTCGAGCTCTTGGAATAAAGGGGCCAAGCGATAGAATTGAGCGTCGGCCACATGTGTTTTGTGTGGTACATAAAATTTATTCTATGATATATTAAGAGAGAGAGAAAAAAAAATCTTTTAAAATGTACCCCACTTACGTAATCCGTAAGGATAAAAGAATAACGTAATAAATCTATAAATTATCGTACTCGAAGAAATAACAGTGCGCGTGTTGGCCAGATTAAAATTAAACCGTGGAGAAGGTGCTGTCTGCTAGCGAGACTCGGGAGACTCGAGTTAACAGTACCGTTTCAAATATTCGAACATCGTCTGTCGTCGAATCGTTCGAAATAAAAGGCGCATAAAATCGTCAACCGGTCGAGACAATAGGCGGCGAATAATACTCTAAAGAATAAATTTCGAAAATTTGTATTATTTCAATTATTCGCTAAGTCACAGCGTGGTCTGCGGTGTGGTGCGTAGTGCGTACCGCAGCCAACAGTCTCGGCCGTGCAACCACGCGCTCTCCTTCCAACATGGACTAATCACGGTGCTTAAACCGCGTAATACCGTCTGAAATCATCGTAAAGGATAATCCTGAGTTAAACCGACAACAATAAAAGTTTGAAAACCGAACAGATGTCGTTTAATTAATGGCTGACTGAATGTTCGATGGTAAAATCGAAATCGTCGTCTCCGCCTCGTGTTTTTCTCACGTTAGCCGAGTGGATCCAATATGGCTGCCAAGGTGGCTCAGAGCGCACAAGGCGGCAGCGGTGCTTCCGACGTTGTCCCCAGTCCCGGAACTAACGAGCAGGGTGGAATATCTTACGCAAGTGTTTTAAACCCGAAAAATAGTGATAACAACAAGGAGAACATAAGCGACTTGACCCACGCGACAAAAAGCGTCGAGTCGAACGTACAAAAGGGCAAATCGCACCCCAGATCCTCGAGGAGATACACGTCCCACTACGGCCGACAGGAACGGCACTACGCCTCGCCGTCCAAGCCGAACCACGTGGAGGCCGTCCCCCGGGTCGAGGCCCCGAAACTGAACAACGGGGAGGCTGGCAGCGACAGCGAATTCCAAACTGTGGCTCCAAAGAGCGCCAGACGCAAGGAGAAACACAGAGAGTCGCACCGCGACTACCACGATCACAGGGATCGTTATCATCACAGAGAGAGGTATCACCAAAGGGCGCAGCACGACGCGGCCGATGAAAGACCCCACAAAGAGAGGGGGGAGAAAAATGCCTCCGGCGATCATGCGGGGCCTAAAGAGGTGCCGAAAGACAAGGATGAGGCGGCTGCGGAGCAGGACGAGGAGTCAGAGCCGGTGAGATACGTCGAGGCTCCCATCCCAGTTGTGAATCCATGGACGAAGAGCAAAGGCGGAGGGTCGACGAGACCACCTCAACCCCCACAGGCCCAGCCTGTTTCCGCGCCTAGTCAGGCTACGCCGCCAGCGGCAGTCGCGGTTGTTGAAAAGCCGGCGCAAAAGGTGGCGGAGAAGCCGTTGTTAGCTGCCAAAGAGAAACGAGTACTTCAACCGCAACAGCAGAAGGGAAAAGTTGGTAAGTTGTGCGTATGAATGAATATTTGAATTTTTATTCTGTTTCTATGATTCGGCGGAGATAAGAAACACCTTCGCACATGTTTCTTGTACTCAAATTAAGATGATTTGCCTCAAAATGGGATCAAATGTTCGGATACTTGATAAGTGCGCAACAGTTGCGATCATAATTACTTCTTTGATTGCCATACTTGTGTTTGTCTTCTTTCATATCGACCCCAAATTCGCGAATATTCATTATATTATTATCAATTCACGCGATAGTTGAGAGAATCGTACAACGGGATTTGTTGCATTGACTTCTTGGCCCAGACACTTGTTGATTCCTAGTTTATTATTTACAACTTACAATTTACAACGTAGATATTGTTTTTTTTCTTCTTCACATGATTCAGATCCGCATGGCAGCGTTTATCCTTGATAAGCACGTTGCCACGGCTGCATCTATAGATATACATATATTTTTATTATTCTCGATGAAATATGCCGTCACAGGACTTGCGTCTGTTACACACTTATCATGTTCCCTTTTTCATGGCTAGTATGCACATATGTTATTTGGAACGGGTTTCATCCTTTCAACTCTCACTTTTATTCTCGTCTATCGATGTATACGTGTACAGGTACATATCGAGACCCTGCGTCTATCTTCTGAATTTCAATGCCCACGGTATTCATCTCGAAACACACACACATCTTGGCTAAAACTACTTGTTGTAGACTAAAATATCGACTGCGCATGGGCAGAATGCGTATAAAATGACCGGTTGAAATTGGGATTTTGGATCGA
>JAFFZH010001109.1:0-13379 GCA_018420115.1 Euura saliciscinereae
CGTGGATTTTCGAAAATCGAGACGTAATTACAGTTTTTTAACAATATTGTTCTGTTATCCAAGGAAGTGCTGCCTCTCTCCACGAGGGGCAGCACCTCCTTAGGTTACAGAACAATATTGTTACACAAAATTCTAATTAAGTCTTTCGATTTTCGAAAATCCACGAGCGTCATGCCCTTCATTCAGTTTTTTTACGTCACTGACATCAATTTCACATCAATCGAATGTGTTTTGGCTGAGAAAATAGCGTTTGAAAATTCCAAGTGTGAATCATAACGAGGTCACGTGACTTTCATTTCACCTTAACCAAATAAAGATATGGTCCTTTTGACACACGACGTACAAACTTTGAATTAAAGATAAGATGGGCTTGGAATATTCCATAATCATGTACTGTCCTGGTTGACTCTGAAATAGTTTGAATTTTGATTTTCTTCCATAATAGGACAATGCACGTGCGGTGCAGGCGGTGGACCTGGTGGCGGGCTGCCCGCTGCCGATGGTGACGCCGCCGTCGACTCCGATTTTGCGAGCGGTAGACACGGCGAGGGTGAGTTCACCTTCGACTCCCACGACCCTGAGTAGCATGGGGCAGCGTCCGAGCGCTCTGCTGCGCCCCAAGATCTCCCTAACCTGGGTATTAAGGGGTCAGCAACAGCCCACAGCCACGGCCAGTGTCGTACCTGTTAATACAAACGGATTTTCTGGGAGAGGCAGCAAGGAAAGATCGTCGAAGAGGAGCGTTAAGAGCGTAAAAAATAAAGAAAGGGACAAGAACAAGGAAAAGGAAAAGGAAAAGGAGAAAGAAAAGGAAAACATCGATCGTGGAGATAAACTGGATACAATTATCGTGCAAAGGGTCGAAAAGATCGAGAGGCTCGACAAGGTAGTGATACAATCTTCATTATTGATTTCCAGGTCCGCAACACTGCATTGCGAAGAAAATGCAATTCCATATAAATCACCTAGTCTTATCCATGCTGATTATCGGCATGCGAATCAAGCTACTAGATAACTTTCAGAATTTGCATAACTTGAATTTAATATTTCGCCAGTTTAAGAAGTGCAGTAGAATCTCGATAAGTGCCCGGGTTGTCAGCCTCCGATGACATTGATAGTAAAGACGCCTTAGCAAGAGTCTAGTGCATATTTTCCAAGATAACTCTGGGATACCTTAACTATTATGAGGATTTATTTGAAACTCACGCCGGAGTTCGACGGAAGTTGACGATAGACAATTGAAACCTCATAACTACGTAGTGTATAAATGCTTCGACCCCCATAAACCACAAGAATGCGGCACCAACGGGTGATGGCTGCGACTTCACAGGGTTCATAGATTTTTAAGGCCTCCTTGAAACGGGTGCACGGATTTTGGTCAAAATTCAAATTCCGACACCGATACGTCACAACGCATACCCTTCTAGCATAAGAAGGAAATTTCAACGTCATTGAGCGGAAGGATGCAGTGAAGAAACGAAATATACAGGGTATATATTTAAGCACACGCAATCACTGATACGGTTAACAATCATTCCCAGTTTAATAATCATAAACTCAAACACTTTATTCGTTGAAATTTGTTCATGAAAAGGTCGTGCGCACCTAAAACCAGAATATCGAACGATCCCGCTGCGAATTTGACTGCTAAATACCAATGCTATCGCGACTTTTCAATCGGCCGTATCTCGCGAACGCGACTTCGCAGACCACATGTTCTTTGGGTCAATTTACTCACGATAAGCTCGACCTCCTTTATTGGCTCGATGATTTTTGGCACCCGATTTTGGGACACCCTGTATTGACAGTGTATTTCTTCCAGGCCTTTGAGAAAGATGATAGGCTGACCGAGAAGTCACCGATGAACATCTCTGAAAAGGTCGCCGCTGAGACCGCAAATCTAAACGACAAATGGTGTGACAAGAATGCGGATAAAGTGCGGAGAGCAGCTTCGGAACCCGCGTTGGCGTCACGCGAGTCCCCGGCCACTCCTGGTGGACGAGATAAACACAGACATCGACGGGCCAAGCGCCCTCACAAGCCTCGACCCCCGAGCCGATTCGGATACGAGATATCAGATCTCGACGCATTTTTAACCAAGGTATATACACCATGCTCGTTATCCGCGATACTATTGGTACTAATGTGGCCGAGAGAATAGAGATTGCTTCTATCAATCAGCAATTTATTTCGTACCGAGACTATATACCATGGTAGCCACTATGAAGAGTAACCAAAAGTCTTTTCTCACACCCGGTCGCAAAATGCCACTTTTCATACCTCTTGAGCGGGCGCAAAACAGGTCTTTTCGGCCCTCGGACGGAAAAGACCTGTTGCGTAAAGCGGGCGCAAGAGACTATTTTCCTGCCCTCGGGCGCAAAGTTCCGTTTTGCGCCCGCTCACTCGGTCTTAAAATAGGCATTCTTGCAGACCAGGTGTCAAGAAAAAAATCGTGTGCATTACGGGCGCAAGGCTATTTTGGCGAGTGTGATTGCAGTACACTCGCCTTCGGCTCGTGCTGCAAATTTCACACTCGAAAAATAGTATTTTGCGCCCTTGATACACAATGTACTATTTTCGTCCTACCCCCCTTGAAAACGCGTCTTTTCATACATGCGAAGCGGGTGGAATCTGAGTTATTGTGACCGCTTGGCGAGCGGGCGCACATTTCCATTACAGCCCGCTTCGAGCGGGCGGAAAGTATGAAAAGGCGTGGTTTCAAGGGGAGGGGACGAAAAGTATCGTGTGCACCACGGGCGGAAGGCGAGTTTCACTCGTGCGACGGCCGCCCTCGCTATGCTCGGGCTACCTGCGCACTCGTGAAATCGCTTTCTTTCCGCCCTTGATACCCAATCTACTATTTCCCGACTTACCTTGCCAAATTATAATTTTTTCCCGACCGAAATTCGGAAAAATTCGTGGTCATATTGAAGTATGTAATAAATAATGCTCTGAATCAATGGTGAAAGAAAATGTTTTTCGAGAATACTTTTTTATTCATAATTTATACACCTCTTGCTACTTTTTCCACTGATTAAGATTTCCGCGCAAGGAAGAAAAAAAATCGCTGGGGATCTTTCATTCTGTCTTGTTTTGTATCAACACAAGATTCCTTGATTTTTCTCTAACCATTTTTCGGATTCCCTGACTTTTACCTAACTTCTCGGTTTTTCCTGACCAGTGGCCACCATGTGCCGCGATCAGTTCCATTAATCTTGAACCTTGAACGATTTCAGGCATCCATAGAGAGTCCAGCGAACATTCCCGTTGTTCTTTCATTCCCATCGGTCTTGTACCAAACCCAGGGTGGAATTCAGGACGAAGTAGCTCTTCCCCTGGGGACAGTGGTGAACGCTGTGTTCAAGAATCAAGCTTGGCTCTACGTCCAAACACCCCATGGCCAAGAAGGCTATGTCGGTTACGCGGGCTGCCTGCCTCTTGGCATTCTTCCTCAACCGACGAGAGGACCCTGCTGGGAAAATTCCACGGATGTTTTCCCTCGGCCCCTAGGTGAGTCGATGTTTCCAACATCTTTGCCGCACTTATTCTCTTTCAATAACATCGTCTTCCTTCTCCATTGACGTAGGCAACATGACCGACACAGAGAAACTTCGTGATACTCGATCAGAATGCGGGGGTGGCAGGTCACGGGCGCGTCGTGGCACCAGAGACGCTGTTTCAGCGTGTGGCGAACGGAGCGTCGACAGACTCTACCTAAGGGCGGCAGCGAACGCGAAGACAAAGGGATCGCGCCACACGCTCCTCGTCATAAGAACAGACTACGAGGGTCGAGGTGGCAACACGATGAGCGTTACTAAGGGCGATGTCGTCGCGTTACTCAGCGGACACGTCAACGAGTGGTTTTGGGTCAGATCACGTGATGGTAGGGAAGGGTTCATCCCCTCCGTCGTAGCTGGTCATGGATTCTTGTGATTTTCGATGTGGGCTTCCGACTTTGAATGAATGCCTACATAGATTCCAGAAGTCGTCTTCGATCCAGCACTATGCTCAATGTCAGCATTGAAAATGCGAATGCTGGTGAGAAGGGATAGTCAAAAAGCAACAATGGGCAGAGTATCCGTTGAGTTGTGATAATAGACCTATTAAATAATGAAAAGGGTTCCAAAAGCGTATGAATCATTTGAGCAGTTATTTGACTACGACGAATCATTAGACAAAACAAATTGTTGATGTTTGTTTTTTTCACGGAAACGTAAAGATGAACCTTGTCTTACCGTGCCGATAATTCAACAGCCTCATCGCGAAGGCATTGAAGACATACAATAACAGGCAGAAACAAAAATTGTATATTTGTATAAACTTTTATACTGTGTAATAATATATTTATTGAATAGAATAAGATCAGTATTCTGTGTGTTGCCTGATCCGATTCCCCCACAATAATAAGGATCTGCAGATCCCATTGTCATTAGATGTACAACAAGACTAGAACGTCATGCGTCGTTTTCCGAGCTGGGGCAAATAAGCTGCACCTGGACTTTGCCGTCTCATGCAAACTTCAGTACCATTTCCCTATAGCTAAAGTTAGTGCAAATGTCAATGCTGTTGCTTGAGCCTGCTATGCTGAGTAATTTCTGTGGATTTTCTTGGTAAACGATAGAATATATCGTGTTGCTTGAAGTTGGCACTTCGGCTAAGGTTTCTCCTTGGTAATTGAGGTGGTGTACATTCGGCATTGCACCTCCGGCGATAACCCTTTCCTCGTAAATAGTTCCAACGTGAATACCCTGGTCTGGTAAATCGAATATCGTAGCTGCTTCCATCGTTCGCATATGCCAGAGGGCTAGCCTCGGCCCACCTCCGCAGAGCTAGAGACAAAATGGAAGAGATTTATGCAGATTGATCAAGTTTTGGACGAAGTCTACGTACCAGCCAGTCTTCCGTGAAGTCGACACTTCCTATCCACTTGCCAAGCTTCGGTCTGGCCACAGCATCCACCATGAAGGGTTTGACGACGTTTGTGTTTTCCCTATTTCTCAAGTCCCAGAATCTCACCGACCCATCTTCGCTCGCAGAAGCTAGCTGATTACCTCTAATTAAGTTGTTTGATTAGTGGCAGAGATTGAATTTGCTGTCGACGTGATTATTTAAATTTTCCTTACGATATAGAAAGAGCGTGGATGAAATCCTCGTGTCCTTCGAGCGTTCTGACTAGTTTACCATCTTCAAGACTGAAAGTGTGTATTTTATTGTCCCCGCAGCCAGCATGGAGGAATTTATCTTCTTTTGAGATCACCATATAATTCACATCCGGCCTCTCGTAGCTGTCCCTTTCGGATTGGAGGAAAAATTAGAATTACAAGACACGTAAATCTCCGAGATGACTAATCTATTATCGAACATTGCGCATACTTGATCGTCGGTATCTGTATCGTCCAAGATACTTTGATTTTTGATACTTTGTTAGAAGTAACCACTTTCCAGTCCCATCCGGATATTTCTCCTACCGTTCCAGTTATCAAAAATTTATCCGTTGCAACAATGCTGTGTACCTGTTGCTGCGGGTACGCTGTGAATCCGTAGTTTGGGCCTCTTGGGTCACCGTCGTCTCCTTGATAAGGCCCAAGTGCCTTCGACAATCTGTTAAAAACGCATATTGTCGGTAGAGATCGTCTGCTAGTTTTTGTTCAGTCGTTATACGTCTCGAATTATGAAAACAAAGTTGACTTATGCTTTTTTTGTGGGACTATACTAGTCTGGATGTGCAAAGTGAAAATTTGTTTCTCTGCTTGGTTCATTTTAGCTGTGATCCCGCTATTCTATCCGCGTCCTTTGGCGGGAATCAAAGTAAACATAACCTGTTGCCGCTACCGTGTTGGGTTACCGTGCTTTAGGACGATGAGATGTATGTTTGTACTTACTCGTAAATGGAAACATCACCGTATATATTCCCGGCCGCAAGATAATTACCGTCCGGAGAAAAAGTCTGGCATTGAACAGTGTTGTAGAACAATTTTTCGTTCATATCGCACGATTGTTGTTCCGGCATTTCGACGCAAGCACTATGGCTTCTGCTTTATCGACCGTGGA
Organism: Euura saliciscinereae; assembly: GCA_018420115.1. Lineage (NCBI taxonomy): Eukaryota > Metazoa > Arthropoda > Insecta > Hymenoptera > Tenthredinidae > Euura > Euura saliciscinereae. The sequence continues at coordinate 6,052 of JAFFZH010001109.1, forward strand.
ACAACTCATTGAATTGATGCACTGCAGCGCCGACGCATGAGGCGGATCTGCGAACCGCACCGAGTATTTCTACCGGTATCGGGCGTTCTCTCTCGCTCCTATAGTTTTGCTATGGCGCTATCTCTCTCTCACTCAACTATTTTTTATAGAGATTTAGATTTAGATTTATTATCGATCTATGGGGCTGAGCCCCCTACGATGAGGAAAGAGTACATACAAGATACAAGATGCAATTGTACTTTACAAAAGAATAAGACTACACATATAAAAATAATTATACAAACAATATTAACAGTAATAACAGAATATAGGCAGCCAAATAATAATAAGTAATAATATCAATAATCCTAGGCGGGTAGGACGAGAAAACTAGAGCAGCCTATCAAATTCCTGACGCTCCAGCGATAGCAGGTAGGCATACAGCCGCAGTTCGGTGAATTCCTAACGCAAAATATTTTCACTTCCCTAAAATTAGCTACTTCTTGGCTTTGGATTATGTACAACAAAGCTGATGTTCTTTTGGTAACCATTTTTGTAGTTTAGATTTTTTTCTTAATGTTTTGACTATTAACCATTTCTGACCAGTTCTTCATAATTGGTTATAGTGTGTTTTGTACGATTTGATCGACCACCACTTTTCTAGGCACGTGACCTTGACGTGAGTGCGAGAGAGATAGCGTCATAGGCCGCGCCGCAAGAGCGAGGGAGTACGACCGATAACGCCGTTCATTTCACCTTAAAAACAGAGTGCCTTACACATTCGCCATCGCAAAAAACGTTGGATCGAGTAAAAATTCTCAAACCATATATAGGAAGCACGTTTTGCCACCTGAGAAGTTGTTTTCGAGCATTTTCATGAGTGATGTATGTGACCCCCGATTTCTAGTCAGTAAAATTCTAGGCAAGTCTGAATTCCGGCTTCCAGTTCCAGCACTATATGTGTGGCATAAATGTGAAGAACATTGCTGACTCATTCCTTGACCTTGTCAACGATTGGGTGTAAGGAAAAAGTATTCTAGGTATATTCTCTGCAAGATAATAAGTAGAAGCGAAGCTCATTTTAAGCTTCGCGTTGTCTGTGTAAGCGGATGTGTGTAAATAGCGGTTGACGAATTTCCTAGAATACATATATATTTATTTTTGTAAGTTTCAGATGGACATGAATATCGAAGCGCGTACAATTGAAAATTGCGCTCACCCCAACAGCGCTTAATGATAGGCTACAATCAAAAAACTAAGAACCGCAGGCTTCATCAAACTGGAGCGAATTGATGCTCGTCGTATATGACAGTTATAGGAACTGATCTATGTGTACTCCGGCTGCTCAACAATGCCAGTAAATAAAGATATCCCCGTGTTATGGTGGTATATCGCATAATGATAAGGATGATCAACCTTGAATATTGGCGGAGGCTCTTCGTGGAACTCCAGGCTGCACGTTACAGCGGTCACCGCTGAAAAAATATTCAATCTCAAAATTTCCCCACTCTCCTGTATAAAAAGATTATATCACGGAACCATCCCATGAGAATGAAAACACGAATTGAATGTCGTTTACTATTTCGTAGCGGTACTCGGTACGGAATTGCAGTGAACTCCGCAAGATATATTAACTCACCGGTGACAGCCGCAGCTTCGCTCCCTTCTTCATTAACTTCAATGAATGCCTTTTGAATAACTTCACTGACTTTCAGCGGAGTGTCAGCGATTCCAGAAAAATTAGCATGATTTTGGAACATATCAGTTATTCCCATCTGGAATCATGTAAAAAAAATATGATATTACGGATGAAAATGTCGAATATAAAATGTCCAATATTTCGTACCTACTCCGAGGCGATTTGTAGCCGTGAAACAAAATCTCTATTTCATCGAGATTGCAAATCTTGATACGGTCTTTTTGAGAAGCCAGCCTCCAGAATAAGAATACAAATCACCATGCGTTCATAGAAAATTTTCGGCACAGCAATAAACTCACCTTCTCTAGGGCCTCTCGGAGATCCATCGTAGTTTCAATTCTGAATTTTGGTAAGTATAGTTCAATTTCAATAGGCTGCGTACGCTGCAAACTTTTTTTCAGGTCCAGTCGGGAGAGATTATCTCGAACTTTTTTTAGTCCGTTTACTTCATGCGGAAGAATGATAATCATACTGAATTGTTTTCCCTGGAAAATGAATAATTCAGATCACTTGTACTGATGTGTTTTTTTTTCCACTGTCAATGTTTTGTTCTTATCATATCCCCTTTGACTACCTGATATGGGATTTCGATGAACCTAGCATTCAGCTCTGGAAGATGACCGTATCTAAACTGTTTTTTGATGAACATGGTTGGTACACTTTTAGTCGTTTTCTTATCAACGTGAAAAGGTCTGCTCTCCGTCAGCTGAGGATCAAACTTTTCCTCCCAGTTACCCTTGAAGTACACTGCATTCACTAGTACCATTTTCGTGTCTGAATCGATCTTGCCTGTAGAAACGCATCACCTCGTGACTACCTGACTCAGTTACTTCTCAGGCTGTGAAAATGTATTCGCCATCTGCTACAGATGTACACTACGATTTACCTGGATCAATTACATCTTTGATGCGTTTGTTGGTCTGGTGTTCGCACCAACTATTTATAGTAGCGGCAGCAGCTGCCGAATTGTTGAAGTCTACTTCCTGATTTGCTGACAAGAATTTTCTAGTCGTCAATTCTTTGTACGCAGACTTTACTTCGAACTGAGACGCGGTGTATATCTTATTGGCGAGAAGTAATTCGACTCCTTCTGCAGCCTGAAACAAGAATTCACTAAGTCAGCAAAGCATACGACTAAAATAGCATGTAGACAGACTCGATCAATTCTCACATAAGTGAGCATCAAGAATCTGCATGAAAATTTGCATCGATGTTCCTAGACAATTTCCCTCCACACAACTTACGTTGAATGATTGAATCGCAGCCTGATAACCTGATTGGCCAAGTTCGTCGTCACTAGGGATCAGAAGAACTGATCGCATCTGAGTTGCAGTATTGCCCCTTGCTCCGTACGCAGCCATAGCGAGTACCACTTGAGCGCTCAACGGAGAGGTGATCAGATTCCCAGGATTTTCATTGGCCACAACCTAGAATTCACATTATCGTGCAAACAGTTTATCTTCAGGCACAGGGTATGAAATTCAATTTGACTTCCTCATACGTCAATTTTCTCACACGAATAAAGTCGATTGCGAGTAATTTGTTCAACACCTTGTGTTATACTAACTACTCACCTTAAGAAAATTGTTCGCGAATTGGCCAGTCGTATCAGCTATGGCCCGAAGTGCAGGATTATCACCCTCAGCCCGTCTGGCCATACTTGAAACGATTTATTCACGAGTATCACAATGAATCGCACTCACACTGTAACAGATCAAATACCTAATACCATGAGCCCACATTATTAACTAAATCTATACTCTTTACTCGCCCGCTCTGAGTGTCTTTCTTCCTACCACCATTCAAATGATAAAAATATAACTAATTAAGCAACTCTAATCGTGGTCCCATTTCGAAGTAACCCACTAAATCTGTACTGACATGGTTACAAAAAATCAGAGGACCACAACCAGTGACATTCACCGTGACAAAGTTTATGTTTCAAGAATCTTGGGCAGTATTCGATGTCTCAGCAGACATTCGATACAAACAAAGTATCATATGATCACGTAGACTTGGGAGCACAGGAAGCTTCTTTTGCGGAGTTCTAATATAGACGTATGAAAATCAAAAGGCAAACCTTGATGTTTAATGTACTCGGCTTAGCCTACTAATCTCCATATAATTTGGCTACCGAGCAACTGTTAATACTGTTATCAATGACGATATCATTGACTGAGTCAGAGACTGTGCGTCAGACACAAATGTTATCGATATTGAAGAGAAGCTATTCAAACTACATCGATTGACGGGGTAAACCGTAAAAAGAGGTTGTCAACGGAGGAACTGTAAAAGGATATTGTCATGCACGTAAAACCGTTTCTGAACTGAATTCGACCGAATGAGTAAACTGAATCTGACCCCTGGTTGACGAATATTGAATTGACGCATTGGTTAAACTTTCTTAGTTTCTTCAAACAATTAATGAATATGAAGGTGATTCTTGGAAGTCACTTCACCGCTGAGCTCCAAACCGCTGACATCCTAGGCGTGCCCGAAGTGCCTTATCGGCTTGAATAATGGTCGACCATGATTCGACCGAAACGTCGCCAAAAATAAAGAGATTTTTTCAAAACTAATGGCTGTCACACCCAAGAGTACCTCTACCTCAGCAAAGCATTAATATAAATTCGTAGCATTCCAACATACAGAGACCTCTTCGTTTGTTCTGCGTATTTACTGCGTACTTAGGCCACACGCACAATTTTTTTTTCTCACACCCGGTCGCAAAATGCCTCTTTTCATACCTCTTGAGCAGGCGCAAAACAGATCTTTTAGGCCCTCGGGCGCAAAGTGCCGTTTTGCGCCCGCTCACTCGATCTTAAAAGAGTCATTTTTACAGACCAGGTGTTGAGAAAAAAATCGTGTGCATCACGGGCACAAGGCTATTTTGGCGAGTGTGATTGCAGCATATTCGCCTTCGGCTCGTGCTGCAAATTTCACACTCGAAAAATTATTCTTTGCGCCCTTGTTACACAATTTACTATTTCGACTCGTAGGTGTAGTAATGTATATACCTCAGCGTCACGAGTCATCCGATAGAATGCGTTCAATCAATTCTTATCAAGATCCGAACGCAGGACAGCAAATAATCGTCCGACGATGCGAGAGCCTGGAGTTGAACTGAATAGTATGACTAAGTTCTGATATTCACTCCGACGCAAATAAAAGTGTGAAGCGTGCATCTTTATCTACTGCAGTGATGTAGCAAAAAGGCAGGTGCCCCACCTAGCAACCAATTTTAAACCCAAATTGATGAATTTTAATTGTCCCATTGTCATATCATTGTCATCTCATTGTCATGTAACTGGGATCTTTTTTAGAAACCAAATTTCTGGCCACTTTACGCCTCGAAATTTGATTTCCATTTCCGAAAATATCGTTTCGTGTTAATCGCGTGAACAATAAATAGAAAAGTGTGAGCCGCAAAATGTGTTCAGGTTTCAACTGTTCTACGTAGTGCACTCTGCACCAGTCGAACACGTACAGGGAGAGGTGGAACAGATAGTCACCCACCCTAAGAAGAATGAATTACTTGCATGTTTCAGTGTCAAGGAGAATCGTAGGAAACGGTATGCATACGTGTCTCCCGCGACAGTGATAACAAAAATGTAGGGTGGGGCGAAGCCGCTAACTAACAAAAGTGGCTAGGTGGGATATTCACGTCAAGGTGAGTGAGATAATAGTATATTACACACCTAGGGAGGGAAGTAGGCCATTCCAAACTGCATGTGAGATTGACAAGGCAAGAACGCAGTTTCGGATGGCCTTTTTCACTCCCGTGGGTAGTATACTATTTTTCACCACCCCCTGCATCGGAAAGCACGACTTCCCGTTCACGCAGCGGGCCGAAAGTCGTACTTTCCGTGCAGGTGTGGTGACAAGACTGTACATACGCCCAAAACTCGGCGGGTGGGAAAAATCCGGCGACCCCAAAAAAATCTCGAGGTACAGGTTCAATCTTCTATCTTCTATCTTCTTTTTTTATCTTCTATTTTCCTCTTCTATCTTCTATCTTCTTCTTCTATATCTATAAAGGAACAAGTGGCATCGACGCCCAGCCCAAACCCCTTGACCTAGAAACTTGAAATTTGGGCAACATGTTACCTTTCCTTCATAAACACCCACTAAGAAGCGATTTTTCGAAATTCGTCCCCCAAGTGGATTAAAAGGGGTAAAACATGTTTTCGCGGATTTATCGATATCTCCTCGGCCCGATGTTCGATCTTCGTCTTTGCTTCAAATGGTTGCTTATTTAAATACCTGAAAAGTAGTTTGAGCATTTTTTTAAATTCCACTCCTACACTGAGAAAAGAGTTTCTTTATACCAAATGAACGCATTTATTTGAAAATTTCGCGAAATATTCGTTAGCTGTTAAAGAATATCTTAACATGAAGTAAATATACATGTTGTTTTAACTACTGTGGAAATTCCGTAGTATTCGCAATAAATAAAGCATTCGGTTGAGACAAAAATCCCACCATGTCTACTCAAATACAGATTTATTAACAGTTAACAAATCTTACATGAGGGTTCGAGATTTGATGTAATTCGTGCGTAGTAGTCTGTACGCTTGCCGCTAGAGGTGAGAGCGGCGCTGAATACTCTAGCTACAGTCTCGCGAGTAAAAGCGCGCCAGTCATAATACATTCACCGACGTGAGGCGTTACATTCTAAGCTCGAGGCGAACCCGTTCCTGGGCATTGTTTGGGCAGCATATTTTCGGCATGCACTATCTTTTTCGGTGGAAATAGTGAGGACATTATTCCAACAGTCACTTATCACGTTAAAAAAAATTGGGACATGACTTCTTAGTCAATACCTGATTGGTCTAAAAAAAAAGATCAACATTCGTGGATAACTGCACTGATAGAAAAGCACAATTTATTAACTATTCGTAGTTGAACTTCATGATAGTTCTGCTGAAACAACAGGTGCGGTTTGAAGAGAAATACAACTATACAAGATTTCTTAACTATTAAGAAATCCTCATTTCACTATCGTGTTTGATCGTCTGATATAACTGGATGCGAATTTGAAGGAAATTGATGATTCGTTAACTATTAAGAAATCTTTATTTGAGACAAAGAAAACACTCAAATGAATGATTTCTTAGCTATGACTAGATGTATATTTGCTTATATACGAATATACGATTCGTTAACTGTTAACGAACTTTGTTAACAACAACAAAACTCTTTTCTCAGTGTAAGGGAATAAAACGGGGTCGAACCAATTTTTGAGGCGCGAAGCGCATACACGGAAAGAACTCTGTTGCGAATATCGCATGGGACGTTGTTGCTATTTTCGCATGAGAGTGTCCATGCGAAGAAGGTATGAGAAACTTGCCATTATCGCATAATAACTTTGCGATTTTAGTATAGAAGTGTCTCATGCGAAAAAGGCAAACACCGATGCGATTATCGAATGAGAGCTATGCGCTGATCGCACGAGAGCTGTGCACTGAACGCATAGATACCTCTGTACTATAAACGCACAGATACCTCTGTACCATAAACGCACGGAGTCTATGCGAAAAGAGCATAGGTCCCGAGCGTTTTGGAGATTTACGGACTGCGCATGCTCGAGAACCTGAGGTTGTTGCTGGTGAGCTTGCCTCAGGTTCTCGAGCATGCGCAGTCCGTAAAT
>JAFFZH010001198.1:0-13200 GCA_018420115.1 Euura saliciscinereae
GGGGGGGGGGGGGGGGATGCTACGTGGCAAGCATGTGAAACGGTATTCAATATCATCCTACGTTCTACCTTCAACCCCATCCTTTTTTTTTCATTTTTTTTTCTCCACCGAAGGGATTCACAAGTCTTATTCTCTTCGGGTTATTCGTCTCTTTTTCTTCATTTCATCGTCTTTTATTGTAGTTTTTTTTTTTTTTTTTTTAAATTATATTTCACTATCTTTACCCTCGATGAAGTTGATGAGTTTATTGATTTCGTCAAATTGCCTAATTCTTTTTAGTTCGATGTATATATAATAATGTGAAACAGAGACTCTTGTTATTGTGAATAAATTACGCCATATTATATGCCCTGAGGAAGTGAAACTTTGGACCTATATAAAGTATTTTTGTTTTCTCAAATATTAACTCAGAAGATACATTAAAGCCTGATTTAAATATGCTACGAAAAGATGATTGAAAAAAAAAACAAAAAAAAACAAAAAAAACACTCAAATAGACCAAAAAATATGATGAATATGAATATGGATTTATTTTGCCAAGGTCTTGGATATTGTCAAGTAGAGATTGAAAAAATTGTAAAGTAAAGTCAACATAAAGACGAAGAGTAATACCTGCAATTATATATTATTCACATTACATAACTGTTCAACAATTTTATAGGAATTCTTTTCATTTTTCAAAAAAATTGATATTCTCATTCTCATATATTATTAAAAAAAAAAAAAAAATGTTATCTCAATTAAACATTTGGATACAGACAATTGACAATTTTAATAGCATTGAATAGCGTCATCGAAAAGATGGATTGGGTTCAGAATTATTGAATACTATTCAATTTAAACAGTGATCAATAATGATGTTTCAACTACGTGTTCATCAAGTCGTTACTTGATAGTTGATAAAAAAATCGGTACAGTGACAGAAATTATTTGTACTCCTGACCTCCGAAACGTTCATATTTTTTACGTGCGTGACGGTATGAGGTAGTGCTGCAGGAGCAGAGATACTGTATGTTTTTTGTTTTTTTTTATTGGTATTTTACTTATTTTCTTTTGACAGTCATATACGTAACACACGAGTATAAGTAGTAGTGTGGTTGTTTAAATAAGCGTTGTGTAAACATTTGTACGACTGTTACCGAGTGTTGAAAAGAGATGGATATAGACATGTTATTGTAGCGCTAATGGATCGACAAATAAGACGGTACTACTGAAACCGAAATCATTGCTCGTCAAATAAAGTAACCAAAACTACTTTTTTACTTCATCCGTATGTGTGTGTGTGGTCAATAATTAAAAAACCGCGGTGCGAGTTTAGAAAACGCAATTAATTAATCATTCTGCAATCGATATAACAGAGCCTCATTTCGCAACATACCACGAGCACATGTGGAAAACCGAAGAAAGTCTTCAAGGAATTTGATACCAGAAAAATAATTTTCACATCTGCGAAATGAACAAAGATGAAGATGAATTTGAAAAAAGTACAACCTGTGCTTTGAGGAAATGATACTCGAAACGGTTTTTCTTTTTAACCGAGATTTTCAGCGTGAAATGAAATTCGTATCATTTTTTAGAATCTTAGAGTCTCGAATCAAATTGAAAAGATCTTTCTGTATTCGTGAAGAAAGTAAAATTCTTCTTTCGAACAATCTGAACGATAATTTTCGAACAATTGATAATTCACATCGATCGAACTCTCCTAGGTTTTTCTTTTTGAATCAGCTTCGGTTATTTTTAAGAAAAATAAAAGTACACCAATGCGATGTCCCCGTCTCCGTGTGTGGCTGAATATCTCTATACGTTTTTCATTTCCAATTTCCCATTTTCCTCCCCGACGATGCATGCATCTTGAGTATAGTTATAGAACTGCAGAGAGCAGTGTAGAGGGACGATCCTGCGTCGGCGTCGGCGTCGAGGTCGTTTCGTTTCGCACGTAAACCGTTACCGGATTGGTCGTCTCCGGAAGGCTGAAACGTTGCGGGCGAATGGATCATTCGTCGAGAGGTGGTTGGGTAGGGTGGTGAAAAACAATTCCCAACTGAATAATATTAGTATCCAACAATGGTCGTGCTAAATTGAAATACAGACGTCACTGTGCAGGGGGTGGTTCCCCTGTCTCTCTCACACCACCAAGAGCAGCTAGCCCAAGGGGTGAGTGGTGAGTGAGGCCGCGTATAGCGTAGCTCTCCCATATCTGTACCTACCTCACACTACCGTATAAACGCCTCGCTTTTCAGTCAGAGAAGGTATATATAAAATACGGGGATGAGGGAAGAGAGAGAAGAGAGAGAGAGAGAGAGGGATGAAGTATAGAGGACGACGAATAGCATACAAATGAAATATTAATTAAATCCATGATAATATTCTCTCGCGTTCCGCTACTCCCGCTCCGGCCCCCTTCCCCGCAAACCATTCCCTTCGAATACAGACAAAGATTGAACTTCTACTCGATCGGAATCCGACGCTTTCAATATTTCATTTTTTTTTCTTTTCTTTTTTTTGTTCAAATTTGTTTTTTACTTTCATAACGAGTTTGATGAAACATACTTTTTACTCTATGCCAGAGATACTTCGGTCAGAAGATCTTTGGAAAGAAGCGACATGATCGTTGATGTGGAAAAGTGTCGAAATTTAACAGTTTTGTAGATTTTAAACCGGAAGTTGAAACGGGTTTAAAATAGTACATTGTGTATCGAGGGCGCAAAGCACTATTTTCCGAGTGCGAAATTTGCAGTACGTGCATGCCGAAGGCGAGTGTACTGCAATCGCACTCGCCAAAATAACGTTGCGCCCGTGATGCACACGATTTTTTTCTCAACACCTGGTCTGCAGAAATGCCTCTTTTCAGACCGAGTGAGCGGGCGCAAAACGGCACTTTGCGCCCGAGGGCCGAAAATATCTGTTTTGCGCCCGCTCAAGAGGTATGAAAAGTGGCATTTTGCGACCGGTTGTGAGAAATAGTATATTATGCTACATGGGAGGAAATTGGCTCGTGCCTCGGGCAGCAAACCTCGCACTCGGCGAAAATCGCACTCCTCCCGTGTGGGATATGCTATTTTTCACCCGACTTCGATAAAAGGACCATATTCCGTCGCTGTAACGCGGGTGGAAAGTAGTAGTCAATTTCTGACCAGAAGGAAGAGAAGTGATTAACCGGGCAAAAAAGTAAATTGCCGGGGAAGAAAGTCCACTTTTTTGCCCTGCAATCTACTTTTTTGCCCGGCGATCGACTTTTCTTCCCTCTGGTCCAAAATTGACGACAGAAATCGTGTACATGATAGAATTATTATGTACACAGAAAAAATATTCATATTGGTGGCGATTTTCTTTTCACTGAAAAGCGTGGAGTCAAATGATAAATAGATCTATGTGCAGCTCGTACATACATCATGAAATCATATAAGATAAACTGAAAAGATATAAAATTTATATATGATAATAATTTGTTAACGTTAATAGTTCGATTCAATTGACACGTTTTTAATGATTATTATTGCGATGTATTCGTGTCTTCGGGCAAATTGAACCGGAGTCGATGGAGGTTCGACCGTAAAAAAGTGAGTCGGATGAATTTTTCTGGGTTAAAGACGATGAAAGGTGGTTGCGGTGGTGTCGGGGTCGGGGGCGTCGCTTTTAACATTTTTTAACCTCACCCAATATTTGACTTTCTCTTCTTGGTCTGAAGTCGCGGTGGTCCATCTCTGCATCCCTGTTATACCTTCGTATATCCCACATATATACATCACCAAGTGCAAGATGTTACGTTGCGTGTGACCGCTGGCGTAAAAACCTTGGGTCAAGTTAGTTCCTTTTTTTTACCCATATTGGCTGTATGGATGGTTTCGTGCCTTTTCACGTTTTTTTTTCTTCTCTCTTCTCCTTCGGGACCCTTTTACATCGTTGAACGGTACGATGATAAAGTGTTGCCGACTCTTGTCAAACAAACTATACTTGGAGACACCAGACACCAAGAGACCGATGAAGGAGTCCAAGATTTTTTATCCTCTCTCAACTTTGGGTAAAAAAAGAAACCCCAAAAAAATTGTAGAAATAGTTTCAGGATAAAATTTGGGGTTCGATCGAATCCGTCGCGACCCCTATACCAAAGTAATATAGCCGAATTAGATATCCCTGGTTCGCGATGGGGGAGAAGATGAGTCTAATAAAATGCGGCTTAAAATTCCTGATTACTAATAGGAAGAGTCATCGCACCCTAATATCTCGTGTATAATTGAGGGGCTGGAATTAATTTTAAGGGCAGGTGTCAAATTTTAGCAACACTCTACCCAGCGGGGTGTTCAAATATGCCAATATATCATCGTTATTGTTGTATCACATACCCACGTATCCCGCCCCGACGCCCTGACGCCGTAGGGGTCATCTTGACACTCGTCATATTTTGGGGGCATGAATGAATATTCAATTAAGTCCCCCTCTCTTATTATTATGTGCGCGATGATTGTAGTCGAAAAACTTTGTCCCCAGTCCAGCAGATTGATTAATCTACTGAATATATATAATATAATTCGTGACGTACTTTATGATCACGAGGAATTCAAGGATAGAGCGAAATTATTTTCAAATTTGTTCGATTATTAATTAATTATTTATTTTCGACTATACATAGTTTGTGTACGGTACAGTATAGTACAGTTTCTTCTTTTTTTTTTGTCAATTATTATTCCTTCTCTCCTAAAATCGATAATTAATATTCGTTTTGTATATTCTTGCTAAACGCGTATATACTATGTATATATATATATTTATTTATATCGATAACATTAATTAATTTAATAACACTGTAAAGCTAACTAGCAATTCTTGTTTATTCATTCATTCATATTCTTGTTTCTTTTAATTATTTAATTAATTAATTATTTATTTATTTACACATTTAATTTTAATATCGATATTCTAAACGTCTTTTAATTCTACAATATTTCATATATCTATACACACTGCAGGCTCACGCGTACACGCACAATTACATTAATTAATTCATCAGTTTATAATTTATATATACACGATACATATACATATAATTACGTATAATAATTATACAAATAGGATATTATTTAGTTATAGATAGATGCAAATGTACGCAAATTCTGATACAATCGAGGGATAGATAGACTATCCACGATATTAGAAATTTTTATTCGTTAATTAATATTTTCTTCCTTTTATTATCACTTGCGAGTAAAGTAAATAACCCGTCTTCGTTTCAACAATCATTGTAAACTACTTTATCAGTATAATTTTATAATTATGTCGATAATATCTACCGCGTAATGAAAATGTAAAAGCAAAATTCGGAGCAACACAGGCAGGGATCAGCCAAAGATCGTCATCTTCCTAAAAAAACTAGTCGTTGTTTTGCAAGAAAGATGAGACTTTTTTTTTTCTAGATACCTAATTTGAATTGTGTCTGTTTTGCCCCCGTGAAAAAAAAAAATGTTTCTTTTCAAATAATAGGCACAGAATAAATTCGGTGTTATCAAAGCCGAAAACAAAATGATCTGTAACCCAAGACATGAACGATTTTTACCATTTTCTTGACGAATAAGAAAATGAATTGTCACGACTTACGATTCTCCGGTCTTATCAACAACAAAAGCATCTCATTAGGCCTCCCCGAACACTTACGTAAGAAGCGGCTACTGGTAGAAGCTAGCGTGCTGATAGTAGCCGCCGATGTATCACTCCGAGTAACTAGTCTTATCGCTCGCGTTGTCGGGGCTCATTTCCCTGTAAGCGTCACCAGAATTAGCGCCATTATTGTGTCCCCCAAAGTCCTGCGGTCCTTGGTTCGGGGGTCTTATGACCGTCGGCAAGTATCCAGTCCCTGTGTAAGGAGCCGCCAGGAATCTGTGACGCGTCGGTGGCGTCGAATTCGGGTTCGCCATTCCCTGACTCTGGGCCAGGGACGCGGCCGCGTTGCAGTAAGCGGTTCTCGAGTACGCCGAAGACGCTGCGCCGGCCAGTCCTGCGGCCGCGGCGGACGCCAGGGCCCCGGCTAGCGGCGAAAACGCGGATTTTGGCTGGAGGGCGTCCTCGCAGACCATTACCTCCATCGCTGAGACAACGTCGCCTGGAATAAGCGAAAGAAAGGGTTGATAATCGAGGATCGAAGGCGTTCGGACGCTGCGATCAGGCTTACCTTTGCATCGGTGCAAGAGCGCCTCGACGTCGGCTCTGCGTCGACCTGGAAATACTCTGAGGAGTACGTCGACCGGTGATCTCTGTTGGATCTGTAGATTGCAGTGCTGGAGACCCTGCATCTGCATCTGAAGATCGCGGGGTTCGTGGAGGTGGTGTTGATGCTGGTGTTGATAGAGCGACGGGGAACAGTAGAGGGAACTTGCCGCTGGACCGTAGAGAGGCGCGTAGGGAGAGAAGTGGGTCGCGGCCTGGAACATCGAAAAACCAAAATTGGTCTTTAGAAGATAACGTTATTAATCAATTCTTGGTTATCGAGGACGACGCTTCAATAACTCATGGTTATACACGGAGAAAATTGATTAGCACTGGTTAATACGTTTGTACCATTTGCAGAAGGGTTCAACTATAGTAGAAAAATCTGGAGTGTAAAGTGTGAAGAAACTGATAAGTGGATCAGAGATTGAACCAACGATCGTTTCCAGACCAAAAAGCATCAAAATCCTTCACTGCCGATTCCATATCATTTTCCCTGAACTAGAAGAAAACATCCTCAGCTGACATGCTTATTTTTAACTTCCCGTTTCTCTGTTTTCAGAGAAAAAAGGAAGTTATTGTGATCAAGTTATTTGTCCGCGCGAGATCTCGAGAACGCGTGGTCGGATTTTGATCAACTTGGGCTCAATCGACGGGGCTTTTCTTAACTTAGAACTGATTAGATTTTGGCTTTGATCGGATTAGTACTTTTTGAACTATTCAAATAACAAAATTCTAAAAAACACAACAAAAATGACAATATCTTGAGAACGAATCAACGGATTCCAATGAAATTCGGTACTGTATGGTTTTTTTGATCGCTGATCACGAATCTGAAGTCAGATTTGCAGAATTTTCATTTGGCGTATTCGATATGCTGCAAAAAAACTAAAAACATTTGGATTTGGATGAAACTTGATACTCGTAGGTTTTTTGGGTCACTGATCACGAATCTGAAGTCATATTAGCGAGATTCAAAATGGAGAGTCCGATTTGCTGGGAAAAACACTAAAAACATATACGAAATCTTACGGAAATTTGTACTCGAAGGTTTTTTGAACCGCTGATCAAGAATCTGAGAATCTGAGGTCAGATTTACAAATTTCAAAATAGCTGAGAACAAAATGAATAACGGGAAGTTCGAAGGCTTGCTCATAGTCAGTCCAAACCCGCTTGTTCATTATTGTGCCGATAGCTGTAACACATGGCGATCATTACTGTGTCGCACAGTTACGCGAGTATCTTTTGGTTACATATGCTACACACTATCAAGGCAGTATAACCATAACGACAAAATTTTCTCCGTGTAGGGTATTTGAATCTGATGATAATTACCGTCATCGAATGTGGCGGCGGGCTGTGATGAGCTTGCACAAGGTTAGCCTGAACCGGTGTGTGCTGGGATTGGGGACTTCCGGTTTTACGGAGGCTTAAATTTTCGGGAGCAGGCGTGTCCTCTCGTTTCGGGGTGAGAGCCGGTGTCAATGGCGGCGTATTCTCAACGGGAGAATCCCTGGGATCGGGACTAGCCGATTCAGACCCGTTCGTGCTTCTCCTTGACTGTGGAGCCTCCAAATTCGTCGTAAAGTCGTTTGACGCTGGGTTGGATATCGGACGAGAGATCGGTACTTGGTGACGACTTCCTGTTCTCTCCTGCAAGAGATTATCCTGGTTGTGATCAGGCGCTGAATCGTGATCCTCGGAATCTTCTCCTGCAGAGTCCACAGAGATCCTGGCTCTCTTTGGTCCTGAAACGAGCAAGACATTTTTTCTTCAAACGTGAGAATGATGGGTCAAATATAGAAAACATCCACGGATGTATTCAAATTCATTCATCTGCACTTTTCCCCTTCATCTATGTTCGTTATATCGTTGTTCAGGGTACTAGGGGTGTCTCTACGGGGTCGAAAGAAGCCCTCGAGTGGTTTGCAGAGTTAATTACGAACTGTGCTACCCACGTAAACGTTTTTTTTGTTCTTCCAAGCTCCATTCAATTTGATAGTGTGCTGAATTTGGTTTCTAGTTTTTTTTTTTTGTTTTTTTATTTTGATCTTTGTAATTTGTAATGATCTTTGTAACAAGAAGGAAAAGAACGTAGTTTTATGAACTTTGAACGTTCATTCGTTAACCAAGTGAAAAGCGTCAGTATTTCCCCCTTGCGGGTTACTTCATATCGTTCACACTCTACTGCGTGTTGCTAACAAGTAGCAGAACTGTTAAAATTTACGATTAACCTGGCACCGTTAGGGGGTCGTCACAAAAAAAAAGACACTTGAAAGTTTATCGCAGTACTTGCGACATAGGTGCCTGCGGGGAAAAATACCCCATTCTCAAAGTACGGGTATATTTTTATTTTTATTTTACCCACATAAACGAAGGGTATACCATATAGGACCGCTTATTAATTTCCGTTCCTGAGAGAATAGCGTAAAAATTCAACTCCCTCTCTATCACATACATCGTTCGAAAATTGACTACTGGTCGGTTAAACTTTTTAACAAGGCACCTACACTCGAGTTTCGAATCATTTGAATCCCGTTAAAAATCAAACCGTTATTGCTGCACTCGTCCAGTTTTTTTTTTTTTTTTTCGTTCTTTTTTCACCGTTTTTGCAGAGAGGTGGGCTTCGTATAATGATACAGAAATGTGTGTGTGCGTGTAGGAATAACCGTGTCCAGTGGTTTAGCAATTATTTCTAACAACCTCGCGGATAAGTTGAGTGGCCAGGGGTTCCCAGAGCAATTGGTAACGCCGCGTGGCGTAAACCCCGTACACGATAATTCGACGGTTATAAAAGTGAGCACCGACCTCGATCCCGACGCGAATATAAGCTACTCGAGAACTGACCGCGTCTCAATACTCGGTGAAGTCAGTGATTCAATTCCACGTTCAATCCACTCTTCGGTCGACCACTCGAGTGTTAAATATCCACACGGACAGACTCGGGGAGACCGTTCCGAATCCGTATCCCTTGCTAGCTGATGTGGAAATTCATTAAGTATTTATGTACACCGTTAATTCGAACGATATACCTCCCTCCTCGTTTGCGATCGGTTAGGGGAGCACGTACGTCTCTGTAACTATCGAAACATGTTTTTCATCGGTATTCTAATTTTGACCACGATCATATCTTGAGAAACTTGTATCAAGTGATGAGTATTCAATCCTTAGTCATATTCAAAACTTGTTCATCATTTTTTAACCGACTTCAAAAAAGGAGGAGGTTCTCAATTCGGTTGTATTTTTTTAAATGTTTGTTACCTCAGAACCCCGTTATTTATAAACCGATTTGGAAAATTCTTTTTTCATTCGAAAGGGTATACTTTCAGATTGGTCCCATATAAATTTCATCAAAATCGGTTGAGTAGTTTGGCTTTGAAGTCTTTTCTTCAGTAAGTGTCGAAGATCATGTTTCTATTTAATCTTATCTACCTGCTACGTATCTTACTTTTGTCTATACTTGTACCCTTTTAATCGATCTTGACTGTCTTTAGCTCCTTGTCACATTTTTGTTTAGATTATTTATTATCTCTTATTTCTTTTTTATCATCACTTAAACTTGTCTCTGATCTGGTCCTGGTCTCTTCCTTATTCTTTCTCTACTATGTGATTTCGATGACTATTGTCTATGCCCAGTATCGGAAATGATCAATAACTTATTATCATTATTATCATCTTCATCATGACTATATTCTCGTGATATAGCTCTGAGATAAGGGTTTGTCGTCTTACCTCATATACACTGAACGTATCAGGGTGTTTAAAGGCAAAGATTTTTTTATCACCGTATAGGGTTTAGCACGTGTCTGGTGGTACTATAAGCGACGGAATTTTCGTTTCATGGATGACGTAGGGGTTGTGGATGGAGGGTTGTTCGGTGACGGAAGCTGGGAAGGGCTGAAAGTTTTATGAGTAAAAAGACTGCGTGGAATCGTGGCAGTTTTCACTATATTACAACAACACACACACAAACACACATTCGTACGTCCGTCTTGAAATACAACCCCCAGATCTGCAAGTGTCGTTTTACAATCGTGCGATACTTTAACAATATCGTGTCAAAGCTCGATCGCGAAACTAATATAACTCAGTTTACCCCACGTTATACGGATGAGGGGATTATATGGGATCAAAGAACTTGATCCGGCGTCACTTATACAAATAACAATGAGTCTAGGATACTGTACACTCTTTCAAAATGGTTGACACTATATAATACCGGTAGTTTTATAATACAAAACGGGCGGAGTTTAGCTCGTGCATACCCACTGACAAAAAATATGAAACCGGTTTACTAATTCATTACCATTTCTCCGTAGAGAATTATACACTGTACTCCGAAATCGAATGAGGATGAAAAAAACTGTAATCTTGATTGTTTATATCGTAAAAAATGCTCGTAAGGAATGAGCTATACGCTATATCGGGTAGAAATGGGGATGAGGTTTTCGTGGTTCGTTGGAACGTCTGGAATTTTCCGTGGCCAAGTGTTTGGCTGTGGATGTGGGGGTGATCGCGAATAGGAGACAGTTTAATAACCGTAGAGAATTTCCCACCTCACTCTCTCTCTCTCTCTCTTTCTCTCATCCACGGTCTTAATATGTATCTGGATGATTCTGCACAGGGGTTGAACCCGCTACTAGCTATGGCGCTATGAACTTATACTTCATATAACCGAGGAGTAGACCGACGCAGAATATGACCATAGAATGTAATAAATTGTGTGTAACGAAGATGGCTACACATTAACTTCGCGCGATATTGCATTCCTTCTGTCGTTAACCTCGCCCTCAGGAATATCAATCGCTGATAAAACCCTGGATTTTATTCGAAGCGTCGCGACTGTGGGAAAATGAGTCAGAAAACTTCAAAGACTGGAAGCGTAGGTTATTTGTCCATTTTGAGGTTAGGTACGGTCACGACAGTCAATGGACGCCTCAGCGCTCACCTCGCTGCGCGCGCAGCTATGCAATGCCTTCTAGACTGATCACTTTACAGCCTACCTTAATTCTATCATTTCTAAAAATTCTATAAAATTGTATCCAATCATTACGGACTCATTTCTGATGAAAATTGTTACTTGTTTGAGCTTCAGTAGAGCATCTAAGTAATTTGATTTTTATTTGATCGTTGAAATGTCGAGTTTGATGCAAGGCATTAAGCCGCGGTGGGTACGGATGGGTGTGCTGGGGTGGCATAGCTGAGACGTGAACAATGGCGTCAACGGAGACAATGCTGAATTATTCAGAATACCACATCCACCAATCCCGGGACGTGGTGTATTATGCACGTAGAGATGTGGATACCGCGTTGGGTACCAACACCACCACCGAGAGACCGCGGGTGTAATGGAACACCCGGAATCGGAACATAGCCTGCAAGTAACTGTGGACGACGCGAAACATCACTATAAATTAGATTCAGGTTTAGAGCTCTGTAGAAGTGACCCAGAGGCTAGGGCTAGGGGGTAACGGTTGAACAATGAACAGTCCATGGAAGCAAACAACACCCTAAAAGCTGTAAATTAGAGGAGCAAAACCGAAACCGTTACCCAACTCTCTAATCTCGAACGAAGATTAACCAAATTTTGTAGAACTCTATCGAGTGTGATATATCACAATCAGAGTATACTTTCATGGCCAGATAAATTCAATGGGTTCTGATATCCCAGCGGTGCAGGAGTTTCACAGTAAATTACTTTCGAAGGCGTTACACTTCCCCCGGGGTTCTATTATATCCGGTTTGAATCCACGCCTTTTCGATTCTAAACCTCTTTAAGAGCGACAAAATCTGGATGGGGTAAAGTTACTGGTCGGGTTATAGCTCACGGTCGATGACTCCCTCGGATATAAATTATTAATCCTCTATTGTTCACAATGTCGTTAAATAACTTTACGTCCATCTATTATATATCATATAAGCGTGGACTTGAAACCGACGGAATCTCGATCCTCCATCGTCCGATGAAAATTGACGAAAAATATACTTCAACCATCAATATCTTATTCGATCATCTGCACACATAGAGCATGTAGGTATTTTCTGCTAACGCGTGGGCGAGTGGATATTCATATGACATCAATGAGTACACCGGAGTTTAGTATTGTAAGGTAACCCTTGCACAATGGGTATTATATTATTTGGTCTAAGGGTAGTAGTTTCATATAATTATAATGATAATAATAATAATAATGGACCGCAGACACCGCTCGCTATACCCTGAATATTATGTTATATATATATGTATATACTATAATACAGATGCAGGAATTATATTCGTATATATAACATATACACTGTGTTATAGAGGCGTATAGGCCAATAGGCTACTCAGGGACAATCACGACGAGGGGTATTGGATACCAGATGCAATTTAACATCTGCTTCTAAAATCGAGTCCTCCGCCCTCTACTGTCAGTCAACGCTTTTTAAGCACACGTTAGAAAAATTCAACTCCTCAACGCACAAGTATGGAATATAAGTGACTGAACACTCAGTCAAAGAATTGATAGAACCTGAAAGTCTTTTGATTACGAATCCATAAACTCAGAATTCGAGAATATTCAATGTTTCAGTGTTTTCCGAGTTTGACGTTGTGTTGTCAAAAAATCAAATTGAATCAAGATATTTTTCAGGGTCTGGGTCTGGTACGCGAAGGTCGGTTTACCAATCACTTGTTTTTTATTCCAACGCGTGAGTTGGCCCCAATATTAAATCGACGAGGGATAAGGGTGAGCCTTTTTCCAAGGATCTCCAATTAACTCTAACCGTTTGTGAAGTATCCTTGTGCGGTTCGACCCGCGTCTATTGCAGCGCGTTTTTTTCTTTATATTTCTTCTTTTATTACAGCTTTTCGAGCAGTTCGTAACTTTACAAAGCTCAGGAGTCAACGACAAAAAGGAATCGAGCGTGAAAGAAAGTTGTCAAATGTATTGATTACCTTCTCTTTCCTCAATTTTCATTTTCACCTCGATCGAATAATCGCACACTCGGTTAGTTGTA
>JAFFZH010001226.1:0-38035 GCA_018420115.1 Euura saliciscinereae
GTGGCGTTGGTACGACGTCACATCGACGTCTATTTTTTCAATAGGGAAGGGAATCATTCAATCCAAGTCTCGGCTCAATTGCCGGTGGTTACACCTCAATAGGAAGCGTTAGAGTTGATGTGGTCATTGGTGTCACGAGTTTATTCATAGTCACATAATCATCTATTGCAGTACACAATATCCTTTCCAGATACATCGCGTATACAGCTGTCTTTACAGTCGTTAACGAAGCATAATCTTTTCCCAGGGGCTTTCCTCGTGCCGTATTTATTGATGCTATTCTTATGCGGGATCCCATTGTTTTTCATGGAATCTTCGATTGGACAGTTCGGCGGCACAGGGTGCATAACCATGTTCAGAACGAGTCCGATTTTCAAAGGTTTTCATTGATCCCAAACAATGCTTCAAGTATAATTCATTGAGAACAAAGTTTCGGCTGAAGTTGACGTAATTTGACGTTACGTAACGTTTCAGGCGCTGGATTCGCTATTGTTATTGTCAATTTGATATGTACCATGTACTACAACGTGATAATATCTTACCCATTGTTGTTTCTGGCGATGTCGTTCAGGAAGATATTACCCTGGGAAGACTGTGACCATCACTGGAACACGCACAAGTGCCTGAAGGTAGTTTCAAACAATAAAAAAGGTCAGCTCTTGATATTCGCAGTACCTCATTAATGATGAAATACGTATGTGCCATAGCTCGGAGCCGATGTACTCGGGCAAAAGAACGAGTCTGATCAGATCGAACTGATCGGAAGAACAAAGACTCCGGCTGACGAGTTTTTTCAGTGGGTTATATAATTGATAGAAACGACATTTGGTTATTATCGTATTTCCTCACCTTTGTCGTTACTTTCAGCAACCACATACTCCAAATATCCGAAGGAATCGATGTCATGGGAGGCATAGTGTGGCCCTTGTTCACCTGTAACCTGATATCCTGGATTATAGTCTTCCTGTGCATATGCAACGGCGTCAAGAGCGCAGGAAAGGTAAGGAAGAGTCGTGGTGTTGATCTTGAGACGATGCATGCTCACCAGCACTGATTATCACTCTACATATAGGTAGTACAGTAAGCTGTGATCAATAATAAATATTTCAGGTAGTTTATTTCACCGCAACTTTTCCCTTCGTCATTTTATTCATACTTTTGATCAGAGGCGTCACGCTTCCCGGTGCTTACGAAGGCATCAAGTTCTACATAATGCCGAAATGGTCCCAAATAACGAACCTCAAGGTAAAAGATAGCGTTATATCCAACTAAACCCGTCCACATTGACTTCAATAGCATCACCTTTTTTTTTTTTTTTCACCGAAATCACTTATTGTCAAGGTCTGGGCTGACGCGGCTCTGCAAATATTCTTCTCCCTCGGTCCAGGCTGGGGTGGTATAGTCAATATGGCCAGCTACAATCCCTTCAAGAACGACAATCGTCTGTGAGTGCACGCGCGTACCCTACTACCTATGTTCAATGTGTTCAATCATTGAGTATTCACGGTTTCTCTGCACAGGGATTCGATTCTTGTGCCAATTCTGAACTGTGGTACCAGCATATTCGCTGGTTTCGTTGTGTTCTCCGTTCTTGGATTCATGTCCCATCAAACTGGTCTCCCTGTGTCTACGGTCGCGACCGGGGGTACGTGGATCCGATGTTATTTTCGGTGCATATAATTGGCCAAAAAGCGATATGTAGATTGAAATTTCTTCCCAGGACCGGGCTTAGCCTTCGTTACGTACCCGGAGGCAATAACAATGCTGCCGATTCCCCACCTCTGGGCAGTTCTGTTCTTTTTCATGCTATATCTTCTCGGAATGGATAGCTGCGTGAGTATTGAATGCTTGCAAAGTGCCCATCTACTCGTCAGTGATTCATTAATTACCATCACATTTACCCGATTCTCCGCAGTTTGTTCAAATCGAAGCAATAATCTCGAGCGTTACGGACGCCTTTCCAAAATTACGAAAACACAAACAGCTCGTGGCCTTTGCGGCACTGTTCATCCTCTTTCTGGGCTCACTGGTCTTCGTCACAAACGTTAGTAGCGTCTCAACACCGACATTGGGGATAGGGAGAGAGCAAACAAAGCTCAATGTTATTCCGTGTTTACAGGGCGGCATGTACATTCTGCAGCTATTCGACTGGTACGCGGCCTCGATTTCTGTCATTCTGATATGTCTCGTTGAAACAATCGTCGTGGGATGGACTTACGGTGAGAAGATAAAACTTTAAAACCCACATCACTCCACTCGGCTGGTTTGTTTAAATGCCTTTCTCCTGTTCAAAGGGTGTGACAATTTCGTGCGAGATGTCGAGTTCATGACAGGTCAGAAAATAAACCCGTGGTGGCCTCTGTGCTGGAAATACGTGACACCTATCATTCTATCGGTCAGTCGGTCGGATATTGAATGAAAACCGGAAAGATTGTAAAATTAATCTTCTCCTTGTCTCTATCGTCAATTGTTCGCAGTGCATCTTTGTAACGACGATTATATTCAACACCCGAATAACGTACAACGGGATCGATTACCCGGAATGGGCAGTCGCGCTCGGTTGGTGCTCCTGTCTGATTAGCATTGTCTTTATTCCGGGGTACGCGGTCTATCATTTTTGCGGCACGAAGGTAATATGTATAATCATCACATCGCGCACCCACGCGGCGCGTGTTTTTCATGTTTCAATGTTTTCCAATCTGTTCGATTTCAGGGTGGATGGAGGGAGAGGCTCAAGCAGGGGACGAGCCCGACCCCGGAATGGGGCCCGCAACGATTGGAAGACCGCATAGCCTGGGACGAACACAAAAGACGTTTTAATAACGCGAAGAAAAATAAAAGTTCAACTTGGATCGGGAATGGGGTGAGAGTCACCAGAGTCTGAGTGCCTCGGATGTAGGATCAATTATTGTAATATTAATCTCTGTCTATACGTCTGTACGCTGCTGCATGCAATAAATGCTCATATGTATTATACCTGCCCGCCTCTAACAAGCAGGCTGTGAAAAGTAACAAAAGGACAAGCGCTCGGTATTCATTTGGTAAAATGATTAATTAGTAGACGAAAAAATATTCGGACATGTCGGAATTTAATGGGATAAATTTCGAGACAATAGTTATCCGAGGCATCCGCAAAATGACCTAGTACAAAAGCTGCGGGCTGAGTTTCCCGGACCAAATTTTGCGTAAAAATAGTCAAAATGCATGTGACAATGCAAAATGCAGCCGGTGACCAGGGCGGCGAGGACGGGGTTGATCGGGGTGGGAGCCTTACGAGAAAAAGAAAAGGCAAAAAAGGGAAAAGAAATTCTAAAAAGGAGAGACCACCAATTCTAACCTCGAGCAGGGACCCTCACGCGAAACGATTGAGATGGTGGGAACGAGAGCCTGTAAAATACGCGTAAGTCCAGGGAATAACATTTTTTCGAATAGTCATATCAGGGAAATACCTTCGGAATTTCCTCAAAGTCTAAAAATTTAGCCAGTGCCAAGACTGGCGTGTAGTTGCGCTTTCTTAGTCACAGCCTGGTCACTATAAAGTATAAGGTGCAAGGGGCTGGCCAATCCAAGTTCGGCTCCGCTACCTAATTCCCGGACTAAGAGAAACGCAGAAAATCCCGCTCGCGGTATCTGAGCTTGATATACAATATCTGTAATGGAAAATTGCCACCTCATTCTAGACGACGCAACGGGCTTGTAATCTCAGTCTGTACCTATAGTATTTAGAGCAGACGCCCGCTTGTTTATCTACCACGGTCTATAACCATTATAAGGTAAGAGCCCTGGCGAACGACTGCACGCCACGGGCAAACGCCATGAAATATATGGGCCTGGATTTATCATACTTCTTATGAAGTGTAACCTAGCCTCTCATACCCAGTACCATGATGTGAATTCGAGGCCCTTGCGGGTGAGCGAACAGCATGCCGATATAAGTTTTGAGAGCAAAAAAGTTCGTCCAGAATCTAAATGCGGAATAATTTGGAACGAGTCTTGTGGGCAACTTGACAAAAAATGAGCCGGGTATCGTTTAACAACAACGTCAGAACGGAAGGTGATCGAGATTCTGGTGAAGCTGAGGATACATGTATTACAGACAATTGGCCGGTAGCTCGGTCAGAGTGATAATAATCAATCGATTTCGTCGATTGAGAGCTGCGCCTCGAAGCTTTTATTTGCTCGTAACGGAAGGTATAACATACCTATAACCGCGACAAGTGCATGTAGGCGCGGGAGGTCGCTTCGCGTTCGCGTGTCTACCTTATAGGGTGTCAGAAAGCTGTCAGAATGTCAGCCGAGTTCGCCTCTACTGTATATGTATACCTGTGGTATGTCTGCATAGAAACTTGATCGCGATCTAATTTATGCGCGTCCGTTGCCGAATAGAAGGCTGAAGGCAATCCCTTTGCATGCACGGCCCCCGTTGCGTGGTTGAATAACACACGCGCGTAATCGCTGCAGGGGCGTGGAGGGGGCAGCGGAGAGGAAAGTTTGAAAGGGTTAAGCCGAAACTTTGCAGAGCTACGGTTCGACTTGCATTCTTGCGAACGATACTGAACCGTACACACGACAGGACTCGCTAGGTTTCAACTTTCAACAAAAATACTTTTGGAAAGTAGCTATACCCCGCGTGAGGTGCAGTATCGGCCGGTCCGCGGTCGGAGGAATACAAGTGGTGTTCCCCTCATCGTCGCCCCATATTCACGATAATTTTCTGAACCACGATGACCTGCCTACGAGGGTGGTCTCTGGGCGACCGTCGATCTTCTGGCTATAGCTCGAGCGAACTCGGCTATGAGAGGAGAACGGAGGCGCTCACGGTAGACGCTACCGAGTGGCTAGAGACCGTCACAACGAGGGTAAAGATGCAACTCGAGAAAGATAAATTAGCCAGAGGTTCTAGCTGTGATAAGACAAGGAGGGACGGTGATGAGGGAGGGCCGGAGGCGCGGCTGGAGTCGGATTATGGGAGCATGATAGAGTGCAGGTATTCATTATTCAGATTATCCTATACCGAATGACACGACAATTAATATAACAGCGCATCTACCTATACATAGGTATATGCATATAGGTAAATGTATACGTACGTACATGCGTACGACGGACTACGGAAGCGACGTGGTGATAAATCGACTGTTGTGGAATGAGGCGACCGTTATACATAATATGTATATGTATTGTATGCATGTTACCTAATATACATAGAGAAGTGGGGTCATGGTCCGTGCAGTAGAAACTCGTCCGTTCGTAGCTGCTGACGACTCGCTCTATACGTTTTCATTCGTTCCCGTGTCTTTATACTGTTTGCCGATTATTCCCTCTACCGCTTCACATTGATTCGCAAGCTTATACAGGATATGGGTAAGACCACTCGGCCGGTACAAAGAGCTTCCGCGTCGTTTCACGTGGCTCGTTTCCTACCTTGCCCACGCAAAAGTTGTGAAAATTCCCTACTGAAACTGATGATACGTGTCACGAGTCGAAGTCACGGAATACAGAAATTATAAGCCCTGTCGTTGATCAAGCCCTGAACTTGTCGATCAGATAATTCGGTGAAAGGAGAGCGCGATTACCCGTACAGAATGATCGTTTATTACACCAGCATAATATGTATTACCTATATTCCGATATTCGACGTTTCCATAGGATCCTCGGCAAGTGCAGGAGGGCGGGCGACGGCGAAAGGTCGATCAAAGGTAAATGCCTGAATGAGTCCTCCTTGGCGCTTTATTATCCAATTCAACCTGCACCTCAGCTGGGTCGTACAATTTGTGACCAGGCAATCGATCCGAGCTTGAGTTTCCACGGTAAATCATCTTTCCCGTAATTGATGCACGCAGCCGCAGCAACCGCGTCGAGCGATTAATGAAAATAATGATCTATCCCTCCTAGAAACCAAATCAATCCCGTCGTAGACTCTTCGATCGTGTTTTATTTTCTTTCGGCATAGGCCCAGGGCACATTCGCACGCTAATGTAACTTGGTGTCACGCCGCCGTCTCAGCCGCCATACGTGTGGGTATACATATTACATACCTATACCCGCTTCGATCGGTTCGGATTCTCCTTGAAACCACACCGCCGCGGGTTCGTTGTCAAATTGCGGGATAATTCAGTCGGGAAAGACGCGCGTCACCTGGCTCCCCGAGGAGGCATTATTGCTAATGGGTAAGTTCTACTACCCTTCGCCAAATATATAATATTCACTGCCGCGTAATATACATATGTATAATTGTTGCAACCGTTATACACGAAATCTTGACAAGTGACACGGTAATTTGTACTCGATCAGTTCCTCGCTACCCACCTGAAACACGCGATAATTGCGATTAGTACCTACTGTCTACTATCCACCTATACATACGCGGCATTCTTCTCAAAACCCGCGCGCAAGGTCATTTTGTCGGATCATCGAAGTAGCAACTGATACCTAATGGGTGGCTCATATATATCGACGTCAGTCAGCCACGGCGGGGGTTCAGCTGATGAAACAAGAATTGGTATGCCGGTGGGGTGTAATAAATTACCGCGAATCGCGAGGGGGTACCCCCAGGGTCTGAACCACTTATTTCTAATCCGAACTTAAGTTTATAAACACACGGCGTACGTACGTTGCCGCGCAGCGACGCAATAGCAAACACGGTAATCGTCTATCCGCCTGTGGCCTCATGCATATATGCCTGTGTCGTTCGTATACATGTGAATTGGACCTACTGCCACCCACACCGAGAGAATAGCGGATGGGCGAGTAATCGTAAAACTCGGGTCGCAGTGGGCGGCGGTTCTGGCTGCCGAAATCACCTGTGCTTCGCTCGGTCAGGTGATTGTCTGTCTTGTTTTTATTCACATTCTCTCGTCTCTTGCGTCAATTCGCGTCAAGCGGCGCATGATTTATCGTTTCACCACGGTCATTTCTCCCTCAACCAACAATGGTGGGAGTAATAATTGCGGTGGAAGAATTTCTCCCCGGGAAAGCTTGGAGTACGAGAAGTGGAAAATAGAAAGAAAAGTTTGTCGAGGGAATCTGTCGCTGATCGTTATCCGAGAACAACCGAGGGCCTCCCTCATTATGTCTAGGATATGAAGCGTGGCACACGCAACAAATCCAGCGATATGTTAGATTCGCTTCTCGTGTCAAAGGCGAATCGAGGAAACGATCCCACGTAGAATGAAAAACGTATAATGTGTGAAATGAAAAATGATGAATGGATTTCGAATCCGTATTTATAGACCCTCGTCGGTGGTCCGAAATGTTGAGAAATGTAAGAAATGCGTTCTGCGTTTATACGATTGGCAATCTTCGTAAAAAAAAAAATGTCACGAGACCATTCCCTCCGGGGTAATACTGCATATTCGTTCGACAGTGCCAGTGCCAGTGCGTTGCGAGTGGCACGACCTAACGGACCTATATAATACCTAGGTACTACAAATATCCCCACGCGGTGCACGCGGGTTAATGTGTTATGTATCGTGTAATGTCACCTCAAATATTTCTCTCGTTTCCCCTGTTGTCGCCGCACGAGGAACGGCGCTCCATTTTTTCGCCTTTATTTTCCTAAATTCTTTTCGGCCCTTCTTTGTCCTCTTCTTCTTTCATACCTATATCTATGTGGGCGGACCATTTATATTGTCCGCAATTTTCCCACAATTTGTCTTCCTTCTTATGATGGGACGCGCAATTTTCCATACCTTGTTGGAATTCTTTTTCATTATCGTGGATTTATTTTTCATTGTCGTTTCACGCCCTCAACTACTGCTGAATTCACGCGGTCGATTCGTGCATGCTTATTCGTTCCGTAAATGTTTGTCATACAAACGTAATTAGATACGATATAACTCTGATTTATGTTATATTCGTTATGCCCTGCTTTATACTTCTGACTTTTGACAAACTGAAACTAATCCAGGTTGTGGTTCACACGGGTTTTCGTGATACTTTTGTCGATCAATTATCAAGGATTCTCCCCTACACGCCCCAAATATTCTCGACTGTCCTGAATAGCTATTTCAATCATCCACGTATTACATTTCGCTATAATCTTCTCTCATTCACTCCGAATAGTTTCGATATTCCGAAAACTTCTTGACGAGGATTTTATCGGGGCAATGCTATGTCGGTGATGAAGAAAAATCAGGCACAATATCGGAGGGTGGAAAACAGATACCTATTGAGACTCGTCAACAATGTCAATGGGGAGTGAAACGAAAATTCCATCCAAAGGTAGCTCGGATATTGAAATTTCCGCCTGGTCGCCGGATTCACTCATTGAAATGAAACATTCGCGTGACTCGGAGGGTTATAGTAGACTTGACACGTTAAAAGCCGGTATGCAAGTTCTCGACACTTTTGTACACCCGGTCGATCGATGTGACACTGAAAACTGTGCCCTCATTTCGCGATTCGCAGATTTGTGGGTAATCCACGCAAACGGGACCACCTATACATATAGTTGTTGTTTATACATAAAATGTAAATGGAAAA
The DNA here is from genome assembly GCA_018420115.1 of Euura saliciscinereae. Lineage (NCBI taxonomy): Eukaryota > Metazoa > Arthropoda > Insecta > Hymenoptera > Tenthredinidae > Euura > Euura saliciscinereae. The sequence continues at coordinate 8,485 of JAFFZH010001226.1, forward strand.
TAACCATTATCCGTCTCCGTCTCCGTCGTGAGTCGGTTGTCAGTCGTGTCCCCGATGTAGCGAGGCAACACTGACAACTATGTCATATGTTATAAGCGCGTCTTTTGTTGTACGTTTCGTGATTACAGTCGATTTCGCTTTACGATACACGCTCTGGCAGTCGAGACAGTTCCAGTCTCTGGATTCGAGCCTCCGCTAGCCCGGCTTCCCGCGCCCCCGCCGGAACGAGGGGTGACTACGGTGCGGATTCGTCCTTTTATACCCAGTTTGTGGGAGGATAAAAATTTAGTCGATTAGAAGTGACTGCGGGAGCAGCATGGTCGAGTTACACGAGTTTCTCCTCCTCAGCTTCTGGTTGGTAAACAATAACGATACGCCGTCTATGTAACTGAAACATATTTCATTACACATCTCGTTGTTCTTGCCAAATTCGAGACACTCCGATACCTGTGAATCTGCAGATGATTCAAGAAAATGGGCCGATTGAAAGTGAAACAAGCGGAATCCAATGATTGCCCAATCTCTTTGCCAATGCCAACCCCCGGTTGGGAGGCGAAAGAAACAACAAAACGATCAACGCTCTGATATTCCGAGGCAGAAGGCCGGGGGCGCTACCATTACCGACACGTAACGAATTACCAATCAGAAATCACGGAAGAATCAGGCTGACGATGAATGATATTCTCGGTGCTTGGCACGATAAGGTGTCGTGGAAGTTGTTTCGGTATATTCAGCCTCAGGTACGCCAGCCGGTTCAGTTCCGTGTGAAAACCCCTTGCACGCGTTGCTGCGAGCCAGGTGTTTGCCTCGATTATTTCACCCCGATATATGGTCACACCTGTACCGTGCTGAGACTGCACACCATCCGCAAAGAGGCGGATGTAAGAAAGTTTTTGTCGCTATGATTGAAAAGCGCGCGGTGGTAAATACGCATTCGCATTCGCTGTGTTAACGATGGACAGAAGTTTGAGAAAAGGTTTCGGCGGGTACGCGGAGCTCCTTGGCCTCGCGCGGGTGGTATTTCCAAATAATAGCTCAACCGATCGATCCCCTCAAGTCGGCAAGTTTGACCGAATATAACTAAGACGAGTATACGTCGGAATTAGCGATAAGCTGCAGTTTATTGTTTGTCGAATATTAACGCAGGCTTCCCAGCTGATTACACAATATTTTCCATCGCTGTTTACCGAGCCGTTTAAAACGCGGAGGTTCAAGATCGCCACACTCTTGAATTTAATCCCGGACGTCGCGGGGCCGAAAAGCGCCCCGCAATCGTACAAGTCGTTTCGTAACAATCAAGCAAACGGGAAACGAAATTATTTCCTGTTAACAATTAAATATCGTCCCCTTGGGATCTTTCAGCTTCAGCTACCCGGTCGTGAGGACGAGGCTGGAGATGCTCATGGGCAGCAACGTGGTTCGATTAACCGACCGGAGGTACATGCAGAAGCTTATAACCAGGATTCGCCAGGACTACGAAGCGACGCAGCAGGAGCGTGTCGAGAAACGAGTGGTGTGTGTGCACGTAATCAGATCCGCGGGGTATTACCGGATGAGGGAAGGGAGTTGTAGGGGAAACGGCACCTAATTAACAATAAGCATAGAAGTCCGCTTAGCCACGACTTGATCGTGGAAAAACGTGAAGAGCTATAGATTCCGAGTTTATTTGGTTGTATCGAATCGTACCTACCTCGACCGTCCTCGGCCCATGCATGTTTGCCTACCGTAAGAATAGGTATAATACAAAATTTGCATGTAACTGTGAAAGGCCTGCCGTGACAGACGCACGTGACCCAAATACATCGATACGGGGTGCTTTTTTTTCCTTGCTGGGCGTCGCGTCGAATAGGTATAGATACAATAGTGTGTATATTTCGAACGCCTCGCTAGGGGGGAACGGAAGAGAGCCGAGAGATAATCGAAAAATCTAGTGGTTATTTCTTCGGGGAGGGGAGGGAGTCAAGTTTACACGACCGGGTTCTCCTTCACATTTTAGCAGGATGAAAAGTTTCAAGCCGATTCCACTGGTAGCTATAGCTACTACGTGTATACCTATGTATATAGGATACAGATATAGCTATAGCTAAAGCTGTAGATATATCGTTGATATCGCATGCGAGTAGTCAGTTTCCAGAGACAAATACCGGCTTACCAACCCCTCGGAATGTACCGGTGGTTGGAATTGGAGTCAGGACGACAATTTCGCCAGGGGTGTTTCAATCCAGCAGGAATAGAGATCTCAGGTTCCTTCGATCCTTCGCCGAGGACGATTCTTCACCCCCCGGTGGGAGAAGATCTTAAGGGGTGTTGAATCAAACTATTTTTGAGCGGGCTCAGAATTCCCGCAATAAGCATACCTACACGTTTCCGTGAGAGTCGATACTCGGTTTAAAAAACTCTATTCAGACTCTGATATTCAACCGTTTCTCTTTTGCTGAAGAGCAACGAACTGATGCGGACGAAGAAGATGATCCTGGAAAGGCTGATACCCGTCCAAGAGGCGCCGGACGAATTGCGTCGGTACCCGTTGTTCCAGCTTTACCTTTACTGCGACGCCATCATTGAGGAGAAACGGAGAAAGGTAAACCGTTATTGCCCATATTCATTTGTACAATGTCATCTAGCCGTTGGAAGTTTGACTATTTTTTGTCAAATCACCGATGCCCCACGATTCAGCGTATGCCGAAGAAAGTTCGCGTTACCAACTCCCTCTATCGACTTCTTTACCCGGAAAATTTCGGGCAAGAAGCCGAGGAGCGGACCGAAGACGACCAAGTGTACATGAAGAACGTCCTCGTAAACGGAACCCAGCGATTGGTAAGTGAAATAATTTCATCCGGGCATGGAATACGGAACGTACGTATACAGTTACAACGATATGATGTATAATATTCGCTCAAAACAGATCCCTATGACGCCGGAGGAGGTCGCGGCCGTGATCAGCGAACAGGAAGCCGAGAGGGACATTGAAAACGGATATCTGCTCACCCAGGAGGACTATGACAGGCTGTACTTCGAAACTGACGCGATCAAGGAACTGAGGGAGATGCGGGTAATTCTCTTCAAATCTTATCAGGACTGCGTCGGGCGTTGTTAAAGTCATACACAAATTACGTCGAATAATTATCTAGAACGTCGAAGAGATGTACACGAAGGCTCACGAGATAGTTGGCATTCTCTACTCATACGCTGACGAGGGTAGATACAAGAAAGCTGCGCTTGAAAAACAACAACAACAACAACAACAGCAGCAGCAGCAGCAGCAGCAGCAGAGGGAGGCACAGCTGGAAGCTGGGACTTGGTCATCGTTGGCCTCAGGGTCGGGGAAACCAGAAGAAACTGTTCGAGACTCAGGGGTCTCTGTCTGAACGACTGCGGTAGGCGGTTGAATCAAATTGAAATAAAAAAAAAAGAGCAGAGCGCATCAGGTGCGATCGAACCCCGAAGACTCGACGAACCGGGTTCGTGTCTCGGGTCTCCCTTTACGTCCCCGCTGTTTCAATCCGTGCAAGTGTGTGCAGTAGCGTGTGTGTATTCGCGGAAATGTAATTTCTTTCAATCTTACAAACCCGTGCATGGACGGGGCGATTCGCTCTAAAAAAAACCATTCAGCCAGATTCATCCAAGTATTTTTAGGTAATCGCAGCCACCCAATTTCCGATCTGGCGTACGGCAGATGTAACAACGTGATTCGCACCCATATATCTTAGTGTATAAACGTTTGACTTCATGTCATAAGACTGCGTGCTGCAGTGTACGTACAAGAATGATAACGATCAATATTTCGCCATTGGAATACCCCGACTGGGGGGGGGGTCACGGTATTAATGCAGGAATAAAAATAAAACCGAATGGAACACGATTATACGGAAATCCTTGATTGATTCGGCGTCAAGTGCGATCGGCGGGTGGTTGAGATCTCGAGTATAAAACGAATTCATGAATCGAAATGAAAAGAAATCCACCGTCCCGCCAAGTTCAATCACAATTTCACGCGCTCGAAAGTACCCCCAACAGACGTCACCGGGGTTGCTAATTTATTTTTCCCAACTTATTGTTAGTCCACCAGGTGCATGTAAAGATGGGCACTCTTACAATTAAATACATATCAGGGAGAATCGGTCGCACCCGATGGTGAGCTCGAATTGGTCTTTCGACTTTGGGCTTTATGAGCTTTATCCCTTAATTAGCAAACTGCGTGATTAATCAATCGTACAGACGTTATCGGGGCTTCGGATAATCGTGTCGTTTGGGATTGATCGTAATAATAATTAAGAATCGTACGGGGACCTGGTATTATATGTATGTATGTATGTATGTATGTATGTAATAGGTAGGTAGAGTAGTTGTCAAATTATTTGTTGATAAACAATGGAACGACAGATATTACGCGTACCAACCTATTAGCGCATGATTTACGATTAGAATGTAATTAGTTGATGCGTTTATAACCCGCGGTTGTGACGTTGTAGCTCGACCTTTTCCCGCCCGCCGGTTGTTGCCCGAATAAAGACACGTGAATCACCATCTATCTCCTGCACTCCTTTCGTTTCTCCCTCGGTCTGGTGGAGCATACAAGAGATAGAGTCCCCGAGGCGTACGAAATTCCGGATAACTCCGATGGGAAAGGTATCGAGTATCCGTGCGGATAGTAAATAGAAGTCGGAAAAAGGCGAGGGAAAGTACTGGGGTAGCGAGAAAGTGGAGGCAAAGTTTCAAGTGCAAAGAAAAACATGGCCGCATTTCGAACTCGCATAAGATCCCCTGAATCAAGAAAGTCGGAGGCGGAGGCAGTGGAGGGTGAGACGGTATAATTTGAAAAATTGACAGGCCTGCGTTTATTCGTCCCTGCGGAGAATTTGTTTTCAGGTCATAAATCCGGAACACTCGGGGGAATATAAAATGTCTAAATGCTTGGAGTGCGAAAAACCGACGCTGGCCGTAACCCCCAAAATTATGGAGACGAATTCTGTCGTCCGTGCAACTGCTTGGAAATGATTTTCGGGTGAACTCTCCGTTCTTCTCTCCCTCCTGTTGAATTTTTATCATTTCGAACTATCGTGTCCCGTCCCCTTCGCTTCATTCCCCGTCAGTCGATCGCTAATATATTACTCCGATTGATTTTCTCTACAATTAATTACTCCAACGATTCTCCTTCGAGTGCATTTGACACAGTATATAGCCCCAATCGTTCTCGGCTAACGAACCAGCCGATTGCAAGTGTCGAGCAAAACCTTTCGCCATGGAATCAATTAACGCTATAAGGAACGCACTTTGGCAAGGAAATTTTTAACTGCTGTAGAGAAAAGGTTCGTCAATACCGAAGACACCAAATTTGTCTCCTCATTTTCCACTCCCTTTTTTTCCATTTCTCGGGTGGGCAACCACCAGTGGTCACGTGAGAGATGGAGAGGACGGGACAAAAGAAGAGCGACGTCGTATCATCTGTTCCGCGACCACGGACGGTGGTCACCTGAGTTTGAAAAACAATTTCAGGGGTTGAAAGAAAAAAAAAACTCGACGCAGTCTCTTTGATCCACCTATGATATTCCCCAGATTATATTCCGTCAAGTCCTCTCCCTCTCCGTAAGCGACCCACCGACGCCTATATAAAGCGTCGCGACGCTTGCTCAGCGCCAGAACCCGAACGAATCGCAACGGTGCAGACGAGTTTCGCTCCAAATTTATTGAAAACAGATTTCTGCAGTTTTACATTGCACACGAGTCTTGTGAGACCGCAACAAATACCAGTAAAAATCGACGCAAGCTTGTCGTCAACTTTTGTCATTCATCTTTATCGTCATTACATAAAGGAAAAAAGTCTCAATTTCCATACGAGTTATTACCAAAAAAAAAGGGAGGAAAAAATTTGTTAGAATTCATCAAATCAGTTGTTTCCTTCTTCGTCGGTAATCTGGAAAGAATAGACAAGATCTATCTCAAAGTGAAGCAACTAGTTTTCATCACACTCTCCAACTTGTTGCAAACTGCAATCGCACCGAGTGACGGGTAGTGATCGATTTACAGTGTTCCAAGTGTCGAAAGTATCACCTCATAGGCGGCATCTCGAAGCACTCTTCAACAGCTTCTGCGGATCGAAATTCGGAGATTGAATCGGCCAATCAAGGTGAGGGCAATGCTTTATTTTTATACCTATAAATACTCGTCAAGTTTATATGTATTTTCGGAGGCACACGTAGGCGGTGTACGGATATAGTTGAAAATTAACAATTATTTTGGCTACGGTGAATACCTTTGCGGCAGTAGGTACTCTCGCGAAGGTGCATATTATATTGTAATGCATGGAGGACCGTGCAAGATAAGTGAGGCATAATTAATACGATGCTAGCTACGATCCTGCACTGCTTCGATAATTTCCGATACCGTTCAAAATCGATATCCTGCAACCTTGTCTCGTAGTTATAACCGTATGGCAACAATCGATCACGGAATCGCACAATACTTGATTATTGAAAAGATTTTCGGCTTTTTTGGTCTTGCTCGGATCGCAGATGTGGCCGCTTCTGGCAGTAGCGGTAGCCTTGGCGAACGCGGCAGCCTCAAGAATCGAGTATTTGAATTTCAAAAACGCCAACATGCCGTCGCGACTGACCAACTTGAACGCACTCCCTAGACCGGTCTTGGAACAGCTGAATAAATTGGAATCATCGGCGAATGTGGTTGGACCCTCCTCGACCGATTTCATCAGGAGCGTGCCGTTCGGGAAATTGTCGACCCTCGAGGAACTCGACGGGATCACAGGTGGGTGTTGGATTCCATGCTCAACAAGCGAATCCAAATAGATAAGCATCGTGTTTTCGTATAATTTTAATTGTGACATGTCAACCGTAAAGCATTTGCCATACATCGGACCGGCATGCGGTACGTGAAACAGCAATCGCCAAGCCAATTATCAATATCATTATATTTATACGCATCAGTTACGCCGTACAAATCCCTACCCGGTAAAGCTTGATGTGTACAAACGATACCGATGGGCAATTAGCGAAGGGCATGCACGACCAATGTCCATCGAGCATCGCCCATCGGTAGGTAGCTAGAAAATATTCGGTCTGTCGTCCGCACTGTGTTACGCAACATCCGTCGTATTATACCTAATCAATCCATCATGCCGGTGCTGATGAGCTACCATCCCCTGGTCCTCGACAAAAAAAAAAACCGCCAAGACAGGTCTGTGGCAATCCTCGAATTTCAAATACGCAAAAGCTTGTGGGACGAGATAGCTCTGTAGGGTCTGTAGGGTCAGCCTCTACGATTTTACGACTCTGATGAGTTTTTCAGGATTCCAAGATTCATGCGAGCGGTTGTTTGCCCATCGAATGTGCGAGGCTAAGAGGTTCGCGCGGTTCAAAACCCTTTTTGTGTGCCTCCCTTGGTCGTGAATCCGAGCGTGGGACTCGATTTGCCGAACGACGCACTCCGTCGACCTTTGAACCCTCGTTCGTTGCGCCCCCGCATCACCCGAATCGATATAGGCTTTTACGGCTACGTGAGGTTGTCGCAATTATTCTGCATCTTCGCCCCTGATTTCGTTCCGCGTTTCGAGTTTCGAGTTTCATTCAGTGAATCGAAATAACGACTCCAATCAACCCCTTCAAACTCCGAATTCAAAGCCTGCAGCAGCACTTTTGTTCATTCTCACTATAGCTGGAGAAAAACGGTCCCCGTTTGCGCCATTATATATATATTTACCTACCTTTTCTATTGCTCGAGTAAACGCGAAATCTTATTTTATACACCAGATTCAGCCAATCGCGCCGCCATCGAGTTTCCCGTAACTTTTGGTATAATTATGGTTCAATCGGGTAGGTAGAACAGCTGGGAACTCTGGGGCACAGCTAGCATTTTAGGTGACTGAATTTCTTCATCATTTGTATAGATGAAAGCGAAGGCATCCGGTACTCTTTTTGAATCCACGGGGCATATTTCGGTGTTGATGAGGACACTACTGATGGAAATTGCAATGATAGCTGGATAAATATAACCGCGTTCGCGGTAATTCCATAACTTTGATTCAATTTTCATCTTGATTCAGAATCCATTCGAATCATAGATTTTCCATTTACAATCAAACTTTTACCTGCACTTTTTTGCAAACCGAGATGCCGCACCATTAGGTATGTAGCAAAGGTATAGGTAGGTATGTATATTTCTGCTCCGCGGTTCGAAATTGCAGACTCTCGTCACAACAGTAACTGGATAATTTGTCGCGGATGGTTGATACGAGTGAAATGTTTTTGATTATTGATAATGAAACGTGATCCATTCCTTCTCAAACGCTAACGTCCGCGTTTTACCCGATTTCCCTGGACAAAAGTTCGATCATCGATATTGAAACGAATGATTGTCAATTTGTCATCAGACGAGAGAATTACGCCGATTGAAGAGGACGTAGATACCGATATCGATCAGTTGTCCGACTTTCTAACGCAACTCCTTCGGGAACCGGGCGGCTGGGAGGCACCCCTGGTATTGGTCGAGGAGCCGATCCCGTGGGAGGGATCACCGATGGATAATCCAGGAGATGAATCCGAGACTGTACTTCCGGCGCCGTGGAAACGCTCGCGTTATTACAGACGTTATCCATGGAAACGACAGAATTCGAGGTATCCATCATTTTCGATATTCGGCGCTAAAATTATAGGATGCGGAATGACTTTACCCGTACTTTTATATCTCACGTTATCAAATTTCAGAAACCGGTACGACGACGGTTCTCGTTACCTTTGCACCCCGACTCGAGAAGACGTCTTTCAGCTGCTAGTTGCACTCCACGACGCCCGTCAAGGCAACAAATCTCGAACCGTCAACTTTTGCAACCGTCGACGTCCTGCCGGAGCCATATTCACCAACATCCGGTTCCTCGGGCGCAGGAAATAGACGAATACCTAGCACGCGAAAACTTCAAGGACGAACGCCTTTCTCGCATATCGTACAACATAATATTATGCTTATGATAATGATAATGATAATGTTAATGATAATGATAATGATATTGATATTGCTAATACCGTAATACCATACATGTATCTCCCAAATACCGGCAAATCGAGAATCTCGGACCGATCAATAACTGCAATTATTTTTTATCCGTTCATTTCCTCACGAACACTGCTCGATTACCTGCCAAACTCGCCTCTGGCAGTCAACTCAAGACAAAACGAAGTAAAACATTTTTTTGTATATCAGAGTACATACGACTTTGCCTGCAAGGTTATAAAATTTGAGCGCGGTGCCGACAAAATCCTTTCCTTCGAACTAAATATCATTTCGATAGATAAGATAGGTGAGTGGGTACTATGACAATAGTATAGTCCCGGTATGTTATACATGCATCTTTATCGAACAATACACGGTATCAAAAGATTCATTTCGCTGCTAGCTTATTCGACTCTATTTTACATTCCATTGATTTCGTGTGCGCAACTTACAATTCGTACCGTTACGGCACATGGAATTCATCAAGATTCATGTGTAAAAAATCACGCGGGTAAAGCGGAGCCCTACCCTCAAACGAGATTTCATTATTCCCTCGAATCGGGTGAATAAGTTATCTACGATTAATACGAGAGGCTTGACAATATTTCTACGTGAGAATTTAACACGAAAACTGATTTGTTATCTTGAAGCTGCAGTCTCAACAGGTGGTTCGACGGGATATACAACGGTATAAATGCTGGAACGAGAATTGACGGACAGAGGTGAGATTGAGGGGCGATTTATTAGTATTCTTCTTTATAGGAGAAAATGAAAAAGCGCAGATCTTCCACTCAAGATAAGCTCCGCCTGGGCTCGTTAGCTTCCGGGTGGGCGGGTGGATTGCGTAGAAGATTAGACTCTGGATGACAAAGCCGCGCTGGTCTAACCTCAGCAGGAGATTTGAGTAAAGCCAGCCCGGAATCCTCTCCCAGTCCCCGAGGAATCGGTGACGAGGTACAGATCCGCAAAGTTTGCCCGTGCCATGTCGAATATAGCTGCAATCATATGATGTTAGCACCCGCGGCGGAATGTCTGACGTGGATCGACGATACGGTCAACGAAAGCTGAATGAAAATATTCTTACTCCGACTTCCGGCAAGCGAGGTCCCACAGTATCGCCTCTTGTGCCCGCTGAATGACACATAGTCCTTCCTGCAGAACGTACTATTCTCCAGATCGAAGTCTAGGATGGCTAGTTCGAGCTGGCAGTAGCCCGGCGCTTTGTAGAATCTGAGAAAAGGTATAGCTTGATCAGTTTCTTTGATACCAGTTCAACTCGATTGAAAGAAAAATTTCCGTACCTGTAACATTGATTGAGGTTGCTCGAGTAGTTGCTCGGGTAATATGCTGAGGAAATTGTCCCTTGGACTACGTTCACAGTCTCACAATCAGAGCTCGACGGGTAATTGATGAGAGCGGCGTTTCCTGCAGTGTCAGGAAAAATCGGTATCACCGATATGCCCGACGATACGCCGGTGACACTCGTGCCGCTCGAGCATTGGGCGCCCCTGAGGTACACCTGTTTCGCAGCTTTCACCCAGTTGAGGAACTTGAAAATCTGACAACTTCCGAGGAACAGATTCTGCCGCGTTGTTGTAAGCGCTGCCGGATTCGGTGTCCGGTAAATGTATCCAAGGTCTCTTTTTCCCCTCAATGTATTTCCCCGCACACCATCGTTGTAGTCTCTAATGGCCGGATTCTGACGCTGGTGATTTCTGTGCCTCAGATAACTCGTGGAGCAGGAAACCTGATTGACTTGGATAACGAATCCGCTAAACTTGACCTTCGGATATCCGAGGTACTTGACAGTTATCGTTTTCGTGGCGATGTTGTCGAAAGCGACTGTGACATTGGCGCCAGTCTTGCACCCACAGATTCGCTGCCCGTCAACGTAAACGTAGCCGTACGCACAGAACTGATCGTCTGACCCAAAGTTGAAGAACTTGAAGTACATCTGAAGCTGACAGACGTTCTGCGACGCTCTCTGGATCGTGTACTGGCACTCGTAGTTGCTCGACGAATAAATCAATGCTGGAAATCCCGGACTAGTTAGCAAAAAACTCTGCGACGAATAACTACTCGAGCTACAGCACTGTGATAACCCGGTACCGTAGACGGTCGTGTCGTCTACACTTCCGTAGAAATTATCGTTCTCGTTGTGATCGTTATCGTTGAGCGGGTAATAGTTACCAAAGTTATCAGGAATATTATCAACATTAACGCCGAAACCATTGTCAGAGTTGACTCCACCGTCCGGATACCCTGGAGTATTCACATTTGGCTTCCAATTCCCGTTGTTATTGTTGTTACCGTTGGGAAAGATATTCGGAGTATTGGTATCACGGCCGCAGTCTGAGGCCCCAGGGTTGTAATTGAGACCCGGATAATTGTTGTTATTTGAGAATGGATCGAAATTGTTTGTAGGAATCACGGGATTGGCCGGAGACGGGGAATTCGGAGTTCCATAGGTGAGCCACCTGTTCGATAATCCGTTGAACCGCGACGTGCTCTCGGCAGATTTGATTGGCTGAAATTCACTTCCGGTTCGGACGACAAACGGGGATGGAATTCGACGAGAGGTCGGCAGGACTAGGTCCGCGGTTGGTTCCGTCGCGTCAACGTCCTCGATGGCCAGGTCGTCAGAGTGTCGGATAAGTACTTGATCCGGAACACTTTCGGCGACGCTGTCTTTCAGAGGCCTTTCCGCGGGCGGCAAGTACAGGTAAGACGTTATCGAGCCGATTCCATCGTCGTTCACCGTGTGGGCCTGCCCACAGTTTTCATCGTGGAAATGGTGCGGTTCAAATTTCGGGAGCTCAAGGTGTTCCGATAAGCTCGTTACCTGGGATATTCTGTTTCGAAGACGCGACGGAGCCTGGTCTCCTCTTCCATTATCATCGTCGTCGTCGTCGTCGTCGTCGTCGAGCCTGAGGCCTGAACTTTGTACGGTTTCTCTCGCGAAATCATCATTTGCCCCGGGAATCGAATCGAGGTGGGAATCGCCGCAGGGTAGAGTTGTGACGAGAATCTTGAACCCCTTGGCGGCTGTCGTGTTAGGGTCGGAGTGAAAAATTACCTCCAGGCTTTTGTTCTGCGCCTCGAATTTCCGGATCCCCGCGTTACTCCCGCAGTAGACACTTCCGGAACCAATTTCAACGAAGTCTCTGCCACATCCTTGGGAAGCCACCAGTTCGAAGTCGAGAAATTGCAGGTGGAACTCTTGATCGCAATTGGCGGATGGGCTGCCATTCAACGTGTAAAGACAACTCTGATTGGCTGGGTATTTGTTCGGGTAATTCGGACTGGTGATCGAATATTGGAGGCCGGAAAAAGAACCCCCGCACTCGACTCGTTCGTCGCATGGGAATGCTTTGAACGATGTAATTAAACTGAGCAGGAACAGGACCCTCATTATCCTAGCGTCACTCGATTCTTCGATTCCACCGCTTCGACCAGTTCTCCGCCTGCCCGGGAACGACTGAACCAACCGGGCATGAAGGGCCGACTCTTATGACATTTCGTATTTAGCCAGGCCAAATATTTTTCCATTATAAACACGTATGGTCGATCGCCGAGTCGCGCGTTTCTTTGGGAAGAGGTGCGGCTGAGGATGTGTGTATAAGAAATCGGATGTCGAATATCGGAAAACGGTCACGTATAATCTTCGGGCAAATAATTCTAAGAGCCGTTGTGTAAACCGATAAACTTTTGTTCGTAAAAAAGATAACCTTTATTCATATCCCACCGGACGATTAGCAACGGACAATTATTTACAATCCACAAATACTGAAGTACATAGAAATGACGTATTATTGACAAATTTCTTTCGCCGTCGACGGTTATAACTTGGAGCTCGTCGGTTTCCTGTCGAGTTGAGCGTAGATTATACCCGCGGGTTTATCAACCGGCAGATAAACTTCTTTATTCTCGCCTTGGACGAGTTTTGGGAATTTACTGAGGTCGAGGGTGAAGTAATGCTTGTTCGGCATCCTCATTTCTATGCTTCGAATCTGTAAACATAACGCGATTGCGTTGTCAACATAACCGTTTCATCTCACCGTGTCCCACATCCACCCACATCCACGAAACTTTACCCACCTGGTCAACTTTGTCAAGGACACATTTCTCGGCGAGGTACAAAGTGTTTTGCACACTCGGCGAGTAGATCCCGGTCTGCGGAGGTCCGGCGAAATTGCTGAGAATGCAGTCCTTGACGGTTTTCCATACGCGATCAAAATCAACGCCCGATGAGGTGGAAAAGTCCCACGAAGCGGTCACCTCGGTACTGAAGACTCGGTCGTTGGCGTCCGGCAGCGTCCTGTACTCGTCCTGAATGAAATCCGTGAATGAACTCTGGGTGGTCTTCAGGACGCGTAAGTTCTTCAACCCTCCGCGTATTCTCGGCGACTCTGCGAACAGAAATACAAGATAACCAAAACTGTCCGTGAACTTGCAAACTTGCGAACTTGCGACTGCTTGCGAAAAAACAAACATTAATAATATCCACATCGGCCACGCGTCCGCAGTGTGCCGATTGGCGATAAGTTGGAAACAAGTCACGCGTATGAATAGTCCGCGGATCGCGAGCCACGAGCTTCTTTTTTATCAAAAATTGCACAACATCCAGTGGATAGGTTGAATATGATGTAGATCGCGAAAATGTTATGTCAGCAATCGCGTTTTTTACTCACCGTTCCTGAGCTGCGTGACCTGGCAATATCTGGTCGCGGTGGGCGTGAAGACGAAAGCGTGATTGTGCGGCTCGGCGTTGACGGTGTGCCGCTGCCAAGGATATTCCTCGACGTTGACATTGACCTCGGCGACGTGTCGGTAGGTGTATAAGAAATGCGAGCACACTAGAATGGCGAATTCCTCGGGTGTCTGGACTCCGTGTTTTTTCGCAAGTAGGTAGACCGTGTTCTTCTGGCTGTCGGTAGCTATGATGTCCTCGTTGTCACCCTCGAGGTAATCCTTCTGAGTCGTAAGTCTGAGGTGTGTGTCGACCTCGTACTCTCTGATCTCGTGGTACGCACCTTCCCTGTGAACGTACAAAAGCTTCACGTGGTTTTTCCCGTACCCGTACGATCCGAGCTCGTATCTGTTCCGCCCCGCGTCTCGGGTCGCGCTCGGATTTGGTTCGACTTGGTTCTGCGTACGGGTGAGACCCGTCTGCTCCAGCATTTCCCCAGATCTGACGAATGATCGGGAAGATGTCGGGTTCGGGGTGCTCATCAGCCCCAAAGATCCGTTCGCCAATGATCCGAATCTGCTCATTCTGAAACTATACTATACACACACACAGATACAAATATAGATATTCCCAGTATATAGATATATCATATTATATATGATATTGTATACATATACATATACATATACGAGTCAGGTCAACTGGCCTGCATGATCGACGTTACGGCATGAGCCTCTATACGGGTCAAAGTTGGATTCTATCCAATCGATTAGAAAATCCGGTGGGGACCGGTAAGTCTCAATTATTGTATCGCGAGAAACTTCCGCACGGCATTTCGAGATTACTATTTCGTTTCAAATATATGTATGTATATCTTAAATATGAAACTGATTGTGGATTAGAATGAGAAGTGTCCGGTTCGCTTCATACCTTGATCCTATTTGAGACTGGCAACTTTCCGTAGAGTTTCGAGAGCGTTGTTGCAATGGTTGTTCAAATGTTGATCGAGTTCGAGCGTCTCGGAATGACTTACCATTTCGGGTCATTTGATCTGCTTTATATAGATGAGATATCTGTTGTCCACGCGCACGTATCCCCACCCTGGCTGCAGCCACTGACGCGATGAACCCGGGGCAGCCGATAACGGAACATCCGAAAACAACTTATACGTGTATGCAATTCTCAATATACATTCGATGCGCATTTCGTTAATTATCTACAATAATCTACAAGTATCAGAACCATGCTCGCACCCGTGACTTCCGATGAAATTCGTATCAATTTATTGCCCGTTAATTTTCTCACCATGGGTGAAAGATACCCGGTGGAAGATCGAACAGGAGGCATGAATATCGAACCGCACATGAATGGTCTACATAATCTTTGACTTGGCCCACATCGGCGGAATGGTCCAGAGTCGAATTTGGTCCGGCGAACGTGACGTGTGTACATAGTTCACGGACTTCCATGTCGTAGAAAATTCGCGCGGCACGTGATCGAATCGTCGTGCTGAACTATGAACCGGTACCAACCGGAATGGATAATGCAAAGTGCAGGCAATTATCGCCTCGCACACGCCTCATTAGCACAACATTGCAATTATTTCGCTTATCGATTCGCGTGCCATTCACAATTATTGCCCGTGCTCGAATTACATTGCGTCTGAGCGCGTGTCAGCTGAAGTGCACGAATTGCAATTAATGAGCCGGTTTCTTTTTCATCCGATGATTAAGACACAGAAATAAAACGGAGCTATCATTGGGGTCACTTGATTGCCCTTTAGCTTCTAATGACCAATGCTTTGACTCGTCTTCGAGCACTAAGCGGAAATTGTGAAAAAATTATCCAGAAAAAACGCAGTTGATATCGTGGCAGTGAGTCTAACGCACAATCCTGTGTGAATTATGATTGATATATCCCTTCCGCACCGGTAGTTTGCCGATCATCCAAGTCTAGACGAAACAACGCGTGTCATCGGCTTCATAGGGAAAAAAATGAGATTGCGGTGAAAGAATAGCATCGAATTAATTAATGGTGTCCAGTTGTCGAGTATAAGGACACGAAAGCACAAGATCTGGGAACTGGGAACTACAATGAGCAGTAAATAAGCAGATAGTCCAGTCTCGTCACTTCCGTGTTATCGTTCACGTACGCGTGACGCCTTCTTCCGTTTACCTAATATCAATTGATAGCCTATAATATATGTATAGACATTAAACTATATATGTATAGACATTAAACCACATCGTACGCAGTCATTTCTCTGAGAAAAACAATTTAACTGGAAAACTGACCACGGATGTCGACATTTGTAATTCTAACGAAAACATCTCCGGGACGAGGGGCTACTTGGGAATGATAAGAAACGTATTGCGTAGATTGTATAATTATTGCAGTACGGCCCATGGGGGATAACAGAGAATAACGTATATATATATAATACTCTCGGGGTCATCGATACAACTTCCACGAAAAACATCGTGGACTAACAAACGGTTCTAATTCTTGTTTGTCAGTCAAATCTATATGAAATTGCATAATATACTTGTCACAATCAGCCACGATGAAGACAGGACACTGAAAAAACAGTTGAATAAATTTAAAAAAAATTTGTTTCAAATGCTCATCGATATTCTGCACAAACGAAGGATAATTTCAAGGAAAACGATAAATTTCAGATTGAGGTGAGTTGGGTGACGTACTCGACTACGTATACGTGATTCAATGTAGCGTAGATAATACGTAACGATCCGGTGGGGAGGGGGTGACTCGATAATCGTTACGCTTTGCCAATTATTGGGGGGAGCTATAGGGATGGATAGCAGAAACACACAATATGTATAGCGTAGATTTCAATGAATATTGTGCATACAAGAGATTAGGTTCGACAAATAACAATCCAATCTTAATATCATCAAAAAATACTATTCAATGTATCGACGAAATTTGTTCACCCCGTTAGTTGTGTCGATTTGAAATTTTCAACAGGGTAGAGGGAGAGACAGAGAGAGAGAGGGTAGGGGGTTCAGGATTTCTACGTATTTGAAATCAGATGATCGATTCCTACGCCTACCAATGCACGATACAATTTCCTTCCATACCGTCCCCTGTTTGGCCTGACTTTAATTCGTTTCTTTTCTCGTCTCACACTTGATTGAAAGGATTTTATTTATTTTTATTTTTTTCTAATGTCAGTCTTAGAAAGAGAAAAAGAAAAAAAGTTGTTGAAGTACATATACCCAATTTGATTTCGACCCAGTCTGCATGATGATTCTATAAGACAAGAATTTATTGGACGCTGCCGCCACGCTAGAAGTGGGCCCCGCCAGCCGTTGACCGGTGGATCGGCGTTCATAAACTTTAAATCAATAGTACTTACAATAGTAATTAGTAAGCTAAAAACGTGCGCTTTTATAAACTATAGAATTATAGGTATAGAAACAAAGACTACGCGCGCATCAGGCAACATTAGCAGCAAAATAACATTTTTCCGCAACACTATATGGTACATATACTTCAACATCGTTGTAAGATTCGGATCTGTTGAGAGGAGTACTCAATTTTCAGCGCGTGGATTTTGACTTATACATACCCGCAGCTGGTACTTGCCGTCTGCCTTCGTTACCGACCTCGACGGTGTTCTGCACGTAGCAAGTAGTTCCAACGTGCATGTTCGAGACAGGCGGCGCCACTATAATGGATTCGTCAAAATACGGCTAGTCTCCGTACCAACTACCACCTCGCCAATGGGCAATGGTCATTGTTCCGACAAGAAAACAACGAACGGGAACATAATTATTAATTATATATATTTACAGTTTAGAAAAGTTTCAAGCTTGTAACACGACTGGATAACACGCATGTGTAGATATGGCCAGTTCGTCAAGGTGAATTTGCCAATGATTTATTAAGTTAAGGATCCAATGCCCGACTCAAAACCCTGACATGAGCGACTGACGCGATATCGCAATTGTCAAAATAATCGCGACACTCGTCAAGGTTATGGCTGGCGCGTGTGAAAAACACGACTCCCGATATTCCCTTACCCCGTGTCCGGCGACTCGTTTTTTTTTCTTAATAACCCGTAAATGGTATTCATTGTAGAAATGACACGAACAAAGTATGCTGTTACGCTCACCCAGACGCACCTCTGATCGAAGACTATCGTGCCGGAGACCAGATCTGTTCCGAATGCGGCCTGGTTGTAGGAGACAGGTAAGCCTGGCGCCGCTCGTCTCCAAAACACAATCCATCGTTTACTCTGTAATATCCAAAATATCCATAATCAACCATGCGATTTCAGAGTGATAGACGTAGGCTCGGAATGGCGAACGTTCAGCAACGAAAAGGCTGGCGTAGATCCGTCTCGTGTGGGGGGGCCTGAAAATCCACTCTTAAACGGTTCGGATTTGTCGACAATGATAGGACCTGGAACAGGAGCTGCTTCTTTCGACGCGTTTGGTGCTTCAAAATACCAGAATCGTCGTACGGTGGGTATTGCTCAATCGCAAGTCTTGCTACTCCAGAATTGAGCGATACGACGAGTCAAGTCTATCCCGATCGCCGGTACAAATGGTACTTGACTGGAAATTTCGTAAAAAAAATTGTAGCAATAATGAGTATCCGAGAAATATTTCAATGAGAATGGTTTCTTGGAATACTGCTAAAAACAAGAAAAAAAAAAACAACAACAACAACACCAAAATCATCTGCCGGCGAAACTTGAATCGACTCCCCCAAATAGTATTCGCTGATCCAAAATCTGTATCTACCGTTCATGCATCTATACAATTTTGCATCGAAGCTTGTGAGAAACGACATTTTCCATCGGCAATTAAAACCGTATGAAACGATAGTTTGAAAAAAAAATTATACATCTTCGTTTTTCCAGAGGTATTTCGCATATTTCGCGCAGCTCTGTGTTAATATCCCCTCTCAATATTGAACATTCCTTTGCGCAGATGAGCAGCTCCGACAGAGCGTTGATAAACGCGTTCCGTGAAATAAATGGAATGGCCGATAGGATAAACCTGCCAAAGACCATCGTCGATCGGGCCAACAACTTGTTCAAGCAGGTACATGACGGAAAGAATTTGAAGGGTCGATCGAACGACGCTATCGCGTCTGCCTGCCTGTACATTGCCTGTCGTCAGGAAGGTGTCCCTAGAACGTTCAAGGAGATTTGCGCGGTGAGCAAAATCAGCAAGAAAGAAATTGGCAGATGCTTCAAGCTTATTCTCAAGGCTCTGGAGACCAGCGTCGATCTCATCACCACCGGCGACTTCATGTCCAGATTCTGTTCAAACTTGGGGCTACCGAATATGGTGCAAAGGGCAGCCACTCACATTGCCAGGAAGGCTGTTGAAATCGATATCGTACCCGGTAGATCGCCCATATCGGTCGCAGCCGCGGCAATATACATGGCTTCGCAGGTAAAAAACTTACAAGGGCGCAGGCTATTCCTGTGTAATTAATTAACAATCACCAATCTATAGTTTATCATCCGATTATAATTGCAACTACGGAGACGAGTATATGCTGTGTCGATTCCGTTGCCACTGTGGCAGCAAAAGCTGTCTCGACGCGTACCGGCGGGTAAAGTGAAATTTTCATTCCAGGCATCGGAGAACAAGAAATCACAGAAAGAGATCGGCGACATTGCAGGAGTTGCCGACGTGACCATCCGACAATCGTACAAGCTCATGTATCAGCATGCGGCTAAATTGTTTCCCGAAGACTTTAAATTTGCGACCCCCATCGATCAACTGCCCCAGATGTAAATTGGACTCCACGCCTCTCCATGGCTGCGGTGGCTCGTTCTCTGATCTCCTACATCTGCTGGGCCACATTCTTCCGTATACTACGATATTATTCAATCGAGGATCACAGTTTACATTCCCACAACGGCGCGACATCCCGTCACAAGTTTTATTTGATTTTATCGTTCTTTCGTTTATACCTATCATTACTACTCGCCGCGGTTTCAATTTTACTTGGTGCTGTCCTCGATTTCGGCAATACCTACAAATTCTTAGGTTCGAGAATTTTCTTATCCCATTGAAGCGCCATTATATTTTTCTTTCACACTGTACAAAATAGGTGCGATCTTGTATTACAACCGTCTCTGGGAATATTTCTATGAGATGAAAAAAAAACGAAATAAAAATTATTTATATAAATGTTGACCGAGCGTAACTACTGTGGTACCATTGTGAAATTAATCTCTACTTATATACCTATAAAACCAGTGGATACATTATGTTTTTATTCCGACATGCCTCTGTAATTATGGAATATGTACCTATATTATTCAAGAGGGAGGTAGAAAACAAATTGAACAAGAAAAGAAAATCGAACCATTTCATAAGGATGGGTTGGGTGGGTGGTAAGGTATCAGATGTACAGTGAATTTGTGATAATAACCATGTACATATATTTCGAAAGTATTGAAAAAAACAAAACATTATGAATCCAGCCGACTGGTACTAGGCTTACCGAGGTCGTCAATTTCTTCCCATTCGTTGTCAGATCCCTGGGGTACGACGACTTCCATATGAATGGACGCAGAATCAGGATTCAGAAGTTGGCTCTTCTTCGATCGCTTATTCTTGAATCTTCCGACTTTTAGTTTCCCGCCAAACTTACGTTTCCGAGGTAGAGTAGTCGGGTCTGAAACAAAATCGATGGATCGGGGGCATTGTTATATCCTCAGAGTTGGACGATTATCTATGAATAGAATTGTCTCACGATCTTCGGGAATATTCATCTGCTTCCTCAGAACGGCTCTGACTTGTTTGTTGATTATTTCTCTACAGTGATCGTCGAATCCAACGGGCAGCCAGCCCATTTTCTCGTGGCACTTTGTATCCGGTGGCGGATCGGGCAGCTTGGCCAACATCTCCTGAATTTCATTAACTTGAACGTCGCAGTACTGGAAAGACGAACAAACGTTATCCCCGATTCAACAATACCACGAGGATGTAGCATATCGATCCATCGACACCTGATAGAACATCTGTCTGGAGGGCGGAACGGTTCCTTCTCGATAGACATAGACGTTGTTCTTTGAATGTTTTTCCTTCTTTCTGTTCTCCTCCGGTAAACTAGCCGAGAGCACGGTTGTCTTTGGCTTAGACGAAGGAGCCAATTTGTACGGTAAGATATAGTTTGAATAACTCCGCTTACATTTCACCGTTGACTCCAGACCATCTGAAATATAGGTGAAAAAAAAAAAAATATTGTTAGTACCGGAGTATTTTTACCGGAATTTCATTATATTAATTGCGTTAAACTCACGCATCGCTTTCAGCCTGTAATCCAGTGTCTGATATATCCTGGCCGTGGGATCTTTTCTGGGATCGTATCCCAGTTTTACCCACATGATTCGCCAGGGGCCGGTCATGAAGTAGTAGGCGACGGATGGTAACAAGATTTTCAATTGTTCCCCTGTGAATTTGGTTTCATACATCAGGGCATTCTTGGACCAGACAGGTCTTTGCTCGAAAAATTTTCTGACCCTCTCCAAGTGGAAATTCTGAAGGAACTTTACTCTCATCGCGTTCTCTATTCCCTTAGGCGGGGCAGTGGGAACGTCGATAGTTTGGAAGTTGATAAAGTTTGAGTAACCGGCTCGACGTTTTCGCGTCTTTCCTATGACATTCTCCGGCAACGTATCGGTCCCAGTTTTTGGAACGTACAATTGAACGTTGTCCATACGACTAAATGCAGCCGGTGGCAGAAAATAGGGGACTTTGTTCTTGAGCCAACTGTACGGCGGTACGTCGACCGGGTATATGGATTCGTATATGCATTCGTTCTCCTTCGGATCTTTCATCGACGGTGTTAACGGAAGGAACTGAAAGTCGCAGAGGTCTGAAATAATTGAGAAACAAATTACCCAAAGTATGGACAAAACAACGCAATTTTGTGTTGGATATATCAATCGGGGCTGTGTACTCACTCATGAATCTGAATTCGGTATCCACTTGACCCAAGACTTGCGATCGAGGAAGCGCATAGTATTTGTCCTCGGACAAATCTCTGTACTTGTGCTTTTGAAAATTAAGCGAACAGTTTTCTCCCAATTTCGCATCAGGGTTTGATTCCTTGCCAAGATTTTCTCTCTCCCCGTCGTGAGCCTTCGGGCTCCGATCGCCCTCGCAGGCAACGCCACAGTTGGCGAGTTTATCCGCCAATTCATTCAATGAACTCCTATCAACCTCTATGGCATTCTTATAATCAGAAACAGATTTGTCTCTCTCACCGGTTTCGAAACTCCCCAAATTAGTAACTTGAGCTATTTCTGACCTAGTCCCTTGTTCGTCCGATTCTCCTTGCCTGGCTTGCTTTTTCTTGATTCTTATCCTCAGCAGAAATCCGGTAGTCGAGTGTCGATCTCCGCAGGCAGGTTTGCAGTAGCCATCGTCGGGTCTAAACCTGAGTTCTAACCTTCTGTTACGAGCGTCGACGGCCTGTGGTGGGAAACGGAAGACGAATCGGCTTGTAAATAGCAATGAAAAACAAATAATGGGGACGCTCGAAAATACGGCGAATATAATTATTGCCGTAACGAAAATCAGTATAGCGGTATAACGTACCGTTGATATAGCCGTCATGCCACCCAGGGTTTCGATAGCTTTCCCTTCGTTCACCACGTTCCCGGGATACTTGATACAGAGAAATTTTCGGTCGAATCTATGACCTCCCTGTAGCACCGGCCCGATGTATTCATTCTCCGGGGTGTATTCGTCGTCAGCCTGACCGCCGCCGGTATTGACTCGGCGCTGCGAGGAGAGAATGATTAAAAAAGAATGGCCTGCTTTCAAACTTTGATTTAAAATACGTGGGCCGATTTTTTAACCAACATTTATCGTCGCATCGTCATCCACGTTCCCAAAAGAGTCGTCGCTGTCTGCCTCGAACTCGTCAACGTTGTAATCGCTGTCAGTGACAGCGTTGTCGAAGGTTCCCTCGTCGTCGGAATCACCTGTGACGCTCATCATCTTTCGCACTGGAATATTTGCCCCGTTCAAGTTTTCATTGTTTGGTTATCGTTTTACAATTCGAAGTCACCGCGCTGCTTCGCGCTGCTGGCATTTTCACAGTAATATCGTGGTAATATTCGCACGCAGAGGGGAAAAAAAGACTGCGTGCTCTATTTTAATACCGTCACCAACCGCGGCAACCCTTCGGCGCTTCAGTCGGCCTCGAATACAATTCAAAAGCGGCGCGTAATTTGAAACTGAGTGTACTTTATCGTCTGTTTTCAGCCTGTCTAGATGAATTTACGACGAAAAAATGAGAAATCGTGCTGTAAACACGTGAAAAAGCGTGGAAAACCATGCCTAAAAGAAATACAGTAATACAGGTAACAAAGATCTACGTTTACGCGAGTTTGAACTGCTCTACCCGTAATTTACACATTTCAAATGGAGAAGAAATCCGTTTAAGATCCAATTATCTACATATTATTTTCTTTTCTCAGATAGCAGGATAGCTGTCGCTAACTAATCGATTACTGACAAATTGCCGGTTCAAAATACACAAAAGTATATAGATATAGAAGACTTAGATGTAGAAACGTCAACGAGACCAACATAACGTACTCATCCAAAGGAATTATTTGTGTGCAACCGATTTCGCTTATGCACCCTTCATCCACAACATCGGGATGTTTTTCGGAAGAAAATTCATTATACAAATTATAATTGGTCCAACGTCCAACGGCCTCGGTCTACGCCAGGCCGCTGGACGTTCAGCGTCACTCACGTGATGCGCCGGTTGCTGCATTTCAGGGATGATTGACTTGATACGATTCTTGTTCTATTGCAACATTATTCTCACATACACCGATGTAGGTTATCGCAGCGATGACGAATCAAAATAGTCCCGCACGCCGGTAATGGAGCGGTGTGATCGGTCATCATTTCCAACACCGTGTAAAGTAGGTAATAGCTAACATCTTGCGTAACAATAGCTGTTTGGCCTAAGAGGATATAAACATGAAGGAATAAGAAGAAGACCAATAGCTGTTTGTTACGCCGCGGTGCGATCAGAGTGATAGCGAGATGAGCTACGACGCGATAAAGAGTTGAATGGCGATCGACGGCGAGCTGCACTATACTCACCTGTATAACTATACAATTATAGGAATGGATCCAAACGGTACGGTAGAGATTTTCTCTAAGATACCGTAACCACCGTGGTCTCTCAATCTTCGTTATCAATTGAATTCTTCTCGTCATCGTCGTCGTCGTCGTTCCGTTTTCACAGACGAACGATGTCATCGAACGACATCCAGCTTAACTCCACGTCAATATACTGCAGAATATGTCATGAAGGTAATTATACGGATGCAATTGCCATTAATCGCCGATCGGACCGGGATAGGTGAACTTGTCGATCGAAAGAGAACAAAGTTTTTTAAATATGTACTTTTTAAACACAGTGCGGGTGACGAACCTACAATCTACATGCGTTCACATACATAAATAATCTCCGATATACTCATTAGATACGATGTATCACTTTGTGTTATCTTGACCAAGTAAGGCGCCATAGTTCATTGTTTACATCATCACATCTTCTCACAATCAGCCCGCCACCTGCCTATACCATATGTATTATGTATACGAAATAGTCCAAGATAGTTCGACGATGTGATGTGCGTACGAAAATCAGCAGTTTATCATTTTCTTCCCGGAATTCAGATGAAGGTACAGAAGAGCTTGTGGATCCGTGTAAATGTGCAGGATCTTTAGGGCTGGTTCACTCTAGCTGTCTAGAGAAATGGTTGTCAACGGCAAACACCGATCGCTGTGAAATCTGTAAATACATGTTTACAATTGAAAAGAGGCACAAACCCATCGCGCAGGTACGAGACGACGATGTGGAAACAAAAGTAATTATTACAATATCCATAACAAATTGGAGGAATTGTTGCAGTGGTGGCGAAGCGCGAATGCTCATGGACCTCGAGGAATCACCGGTGACGCGATATGTCTGACGATCCTGACTCCGTTATGCGTTGCGGCGACGTACTTGTGCGCCCTAGGTGCATCCGCGTACTCGCGTCTTGGATATTGGGAAGGCACCGGGCTTGCAGTTTTATGTTCTCTCTTGGTGGCCACGTATTGCCTGTGGTTGACGATCACTTTGAGGTGAAACGCGAACAATGGACCGAACAAATAATCAAAGTAAACTATCAACTGATTATAATTAACTCTCCGATGATTCCCCGTTTATAGATTTCACTACAAAATATGGCGCCGATGGCGTACGCAGAATCAGGATGTCGTACTTTTGGTGAAGCATTTCAACGCTGACGCGGACGGCTCAAAAAATTCGGCAAGTCGGAAAAAATCACAGGAAAAAAATAATAACAGCGATCGAACCACGGATCCCATAATATTTGGGGTCTCTTTTACCCACGAAGAGGATCCCGTCTACTCCGTACGCCAACAAACCACATTCGTCTGATGAATTTGATGAAGGGGGCGGATTCGAAAAAAATGCATGCTGCATGCCCATTCTTCCTGAATGCTGCTCAATGACCATTCACATTGTACTATTGTTACGAAAATGCGTACGTTATATGCCTGTAATGATAATTTCATTTTGTAATATGAACAAATTTTGGCACATAATTTTTGAAGAAAATAATATTAGATAAACCCTGCCGTTTGAGTATCATTTGGTTTTGTCTTGATACGAATAGCCGCGTGATGCTGTTTATTCCCACATCGTGTACGTATGATATATTGTATACATATGTATAGCAAGTACCTCATAGGTATATTACTAATACTAACCGCACTCGCCCTCTGCGGCAGCGTATTATAATACACCCTGTGCTATACGAATTGGCCATCTTTTCATTATTCAATCAATTCGTTTTGGCACAGGATACAATATTAATTTCACGGCAAACGATAACCACCACGTGTCCTAGGCTTGCCAGTTATTGGCTATGCCCAGTGTAGTGTCGCGCGTAGATCATTACTTGCGCAACTATGCAAGATGATACTTCGCGTAGACTCTACTCGTACCGGATTGTCGTTCGTCCGTCTTGAAAAAAATGTGAATAAAAGATCTCTCTCGACTATGTGGACTGAAAATTGGTCCGACGACGACGATATTGCGCTTCCGTATATTATGTCAGGTATATAGGTATGTATATACCTGTACATACATACATAGATAATTGTCGGCGTTGAAGGAGATTGCCGCTAGAGGGCGGGACTTTCGGTGCACGTATTTGCCGACTTGGAACCCGTGCCCTCTGTCCTAACGACACGAGCTTCGATCGCGTTGTGTACAACACACACGTCCAGAGTGTCCATACACCCTATCGTACAGAAATATACTACGGTCTATGATACTATGGTATAGTTTAGTCTTGGGTAGATAAATGTGGAAAGTTGGACTCGCGTAGTTTGAAATTATGCATGGAGAGACGAGGGACTTGGAGCAGCTGTCCGTCTTGTGTATTATTTACATATCTTTCCTAGAGCCTTGCTATCGCACATAAACCTACTCGATACCGTTTGTATGTAATACACGCATTGTAACACACCGCCCCGGTCGTCCTTATACACCTGTGCGGGAATTGAAAAACTAATTCGACCTTGTTAATGGCTCGCGGACCAGGCAACTGCTATAACGTGTCTGTACCACGATACATTCGGCGTGGGTATACTCTCGCGTAGAAATTCGTCAATAATTGACGACTCACGTAGAGGTATTGGGTATACGAAAAATTTCTGCACAGACTGTGTAATGATGTAAGAAATTCAGTTTTAAACGGTGCGTCTGGCAATCGAATACCTCGTTCCATTCGAAACGCTCATGTATAATTACGGCGAAAGTACATCGTATGATGTAAATACGTGTACTTTGAAATTACCCGCGCCTGTACACGACGGAGGCCTTGAACAATCGAAACCACCAATCAATCCCTATCGTCCAAGAAAGAAACTGAGCAATTAACGACAGTCTAACATTCGAGGGATCAAGGTCTCAAATTTAGAGCGTAATTTCACCCACTCAATTCTCAAACTCCAATAAATATTCAGACTGATTATCGACAATTGTCGAGCATGACACCTATATGCGGGTATGAACCCGTAGTTTTTAGAATTTGAGAACGCGGCCATGCCCGAAGTACTATACTATAGAACCAAACTGCACCGTTCGGCCAAGGATGATTCAGATTGCGAAATTGTGCGATAAAACAAGAGAATCGAGATCCTGGAATAATAGGTTTCCTCCATGATCCGATCCGAATAACGCCGTTTAACGACACTGTCTTGAATTCGGAGTACCGGCCATTAAATTCATACACACAGCTGCTGTGTTATTGAAAACTGAACGCTGATAAAGGTCTATTGAGTTCGTCACGAGAAGGGGCAGCGTTCTCAAGTTCAATTTATGAACCACATATTAGAGTCGTATCGTCCTACCGTCTACCTTTGAGAGTCGCTATTTTGAATCATTCAACCAGTCGTCAGCCATAATGGGGTTAACGAATGACTCAACTCCCTCATTTCTCGGATACCTACGAGCTTATGCCTGAATTTAGCTGTTTCTCGTAAGTAACAACTCGTCGAAGTGTAGCCTACAGTACCGAGAGTTTCTTTCTCATCTAATATCCTCTTCCCCACCTTCATTTGGTCGTACTTCGGGCTCGCATCTATTTTTTTATTTTTCACTTTACTCTTTCAACAAGCTAACCAGCGTGTCGGTCAAAAATCACTCATTTCCGTTTTTTTTTTCCAAACATAGTGTTTCTGATTCTGAGAAAGATTTGCACACACAAATCGTGTTTCTATGAAGAAGCGTGTCATTCCTACCTACGTATGCGATTCAAGTTCACATATACATACATACCTAAACTGTACATACAGCGTATACTCCTGTGAGACTGTGAGACGCACAACAGATGCAGGGCGCTTGCGCGTATCTATGACAACGAGAAGTAAGGGTAAACCAGTCGTCTGACGAAGTAGAACGACCATAGCCGCGAGCGTCGTATAAAAGCTTTGTTATACCAAAAAGAAATTGCTCAGTTTAAGAAAGTCACCGATGCGCGACGCTCGATTGGTCACAATATCGATAACGTTTGGGGTACTCTAACGGTTTCACATGCGTTGTCGGGTGGTCACGGATGTCACGAATTGAAAGCATAGAAAATTTCACTTTCCCAAGTCACCGATTACCTGGAAATGTTTGTAAAAACTCGGTTAGTTAACCCATATGAACCGAATACCAAATTGACGAGCTATTTTTCATAAGTACGTGACCGCGGGATAGCGTTCAAGTCGTGAAAATTGCCTTCGAGTATTCACAAATTGATTGAAAGCACATATTGGAACTTGCAGCGTAGGAGTGCTTCACGTGCAAATGTAACGGAGCGATGCCCCAAGTGAATAGTGAGCGATGCCCCGAGTTCAAAAAATAGTCCTCTAGTCTCGCCTTTTACTTTTTTCTCCTTCCCCTTATTTCTTCATCGCCCCCGTTTATACCAGAGCTGATGAGACTTAAAGTTCGTTGACTTTTATGCGCACCGGTTCAGTCATATAATTCCGCGGGGTCTGATGAATTCCCCGAGCCTCAGAGCTTCGGTACAAGTTCAAAGTCAGATAGGGGATCCGAGCCAGGGTCGAAACTGCAGGGATAGACGCCTGAGTTTGAGATCGGAATACATCATTCACGTGGCAACAATCACATAGTAGGTTACATACATATACATGCATGCAGTGGCAACGTGCCGTTGCTGAACGAGCGCATGTGAGAGTTGTGTGTGACAGGTGCAGCGGAGACTGGTTAAATATCCAGTCATGTGAGTATGTACAAATAAATGGCAGTTCCATCCGCGGCTAAGGAAACCCCTACGCCCCCAGCAATAAACGGACTATGGGAATCTGCCTGGACACTGGTGAGTACCGTCCGCCTCGTCGCTTCACTTCACTTTCACATACGTATGGTAGATATTCGTCATTCCGAGTTTATGTTGTCAATTCTCCGACGTATGATGTGTAGGTAGTACATACATACATACCCATACTCTGTGGTTACGTGCCGTTGCGGCTTGAAATTTGTATTCCAATGCGAAGGAATCGTTTTTTGGTATGAAATTATGAAATTGTCCAGTGATTGACCCTCAGATGCAGAGGTTGAAAAAGCCTCGAGTCTCGAACCGCTGACATGCATGCCTGCGCACATTTTCGATACTCGGATACGTTGCGGTTGTTATATATCATACCTGTACGATGCTTATTTCATCACTCACGCTATTATCACGTTATCGCACGTGTGATAATCGTTTACCGCTAATGGAGTGGCAAATCCTCATTTTATTATACATTTCGTTTAAAGTCGCACGGCAAATATTTGACTTACCTACGTACTTGAACGTTTGAGGATTTCCCGCAGTTTGCAAAGGGAGTATGTGTATAATCGTATCGGTGGCAGGGGTTCCCCGTAGGTCCCCACTACACACCTAATCTCATACACTGCGCCTATAGAAACTTTGTCGCACGGTTTACTGTTTGACCTTATATAGTACAGTGCGGAGGTTGCGTGTAACACATAAACGGACGTATACAAAACATCGCTGTACAATGCACATACGCGCGTATACAGGGTGTTCATGATAACTTTGGAAAAAATTACAGGGTGGGTAGAGGACCCAAAAACAAGGATTTTGAGTATTGGAACCCATGTCCGGAAATGTACCCATACAGAGCTATGGCCATTTTTCAATTTTGGTTTGCGCTCCTGTTGCGTACTCGAAACTCGCCTCTATCAGGTGTGTCGCGTGTAAAGGAGATAACAGTCATAAAAATGGCAAGTTTTGCGTCT
>JAFFZH010001291.1:0-10719 GCA_018420115.1 Euura saliciscinereae
CGGAGTCTGCAGTTTGTACGTTATATCGTCTGGCGTGCCTAGCCTATCTCTAAATATTGAAAATTGTAGTAAAAAAACTTGGGGCATAGGTTCATATTGACAGAAAATAAACTAAATACAAATGTTACGATGTTTGCGTTGTTCTTTTGTTAATGTCCACTGGATTCCTCAAATTAGTCTCGAGTTAAACATTCCGAAAATTAATAATTGTATATAATAAATAAATAAAAAAAGGAAACGGTGAGATCTATTCTTGAAGTAGAGAACTTTTCTACTCACCCTATACTGCCAGCTCTCCGTTTTTCTATTATCTTGCTTGGGTCAGTCCCTGTAATGCAGAAAGTTGAGTTAAACCCGCCTCTTTTTTCCCTCTAATTCGATACAATCGTGTACATCACATCGCATAAACGAGGCTACGCGGAGAAATTCATTCGCAGCAGTTGAGCTAGTGATAGACGAAACAATCGAGCGAGGGAAACAGGCGAATTGAATCACGGATAGTCTCGTATCGATCAATTAAAGCCGGGATTAAAATAGGGTTTCGTTCTAATTAGACACATTTACCTGGCATAGAATGGGCGATAGCGGACATCTGAATGGTAAACATTCAGGTTCGGTATTATTTCTCCGCCACCATTTTCAATCACAGAATATACACAGAACTCGGTACCTAACCTCGTACGACTCGCGTAATCCAAATAAAACACTCGACGACTTCAAGTTTCGTGATGGATTCAACGACTGGGTGTTTACAACAACGACAGGGCTACGCCATTTTGTAGTTTTCTTTTTTTCTTTCCTTATCCCTTTGTCGCTCTCTCTCTCTCTCTCTACCCCCTGAACACACGAACATGGGCTAAACGCTCGAGAGCGACGACTCGGTAGAAAAAAACGAGAACGCGTCTGATTTTCATCTCGCTCTGTGTAATGAGACGATAATCGATACGATTTTGTAATTTCATATGTTTTCAACAGTTTTGTTTCTTATTTATAGTATAGTTCGAGCTTGTGGCCGCCATTTTTGTAGTCTGAATCGACATTGACGCGCGGGAGATTCAAATATTGTTCAACTCGGAACGATTGTAAGAGAATTTCAGTCCATAACTGGACAATTAACCAATTAATTACATTAAAAAACTGATTTGCTGCAATTTTTAGGGTTTGCCGCTTTACAGATCACCCATTTCCGCATACTTTAGTAAACAAATGACGTCACGGTCCGATCGGACGAGATACAAAGATGGCGGCGATTTCCTCATTTATATTCATACACCGATTTATCGATGTATCGATGTTTTTTGACAAAGTTATCGATGTTTTGTAATCGATTTTTATTTCGAATATCGATTATCTTAGTATCGATTTTATTCTAAACATCGCCCATCCCTATGACCCAGTAGAAATAATTTAAATTTAAGGGGTGACGGTCGGTAAGGAAGAACCGTCGCGCTTCAACGGTTGCAACGCGGGTCATGTCGTTGGGGTGCGGCGGTGGAGTCGGGAACTAATACTTGTGTTTTGAAATGCTTCGATTATTCGATTGTAATCGAAGTTTGATATCGTTGTTCACCCGGTTAGTCGATCAATCGATAATTTAGATGAATTTCGGACGTCGATATATCTTTCATTTGCCAATTGTCGCGTGTTTTTCTCTATCGACTCCAATGAACGGGGCGAAATCGATGATCACGATTAGTCGAAGGTCAAATTTTGGAAATAAACAATTCAGCTATGAGTCAAAAAGCTCCCTCAAACTGAGCGATTCTGTGATTTTGAAAGTCTCGCCACAAAACTCTCAGGAATTCCCTCAGTTTTCACGAAAATGAGACGGTTTCTTAAAAACGAATCTACAATATTCGATCTACCATTTCAAATTTTGAAAGACATAATCAGAATTTTGTGTAACAATATTGTTCTGTAACCCAAGGAGGTGCTGCCCCTCGTGGAGAGAGGCAGCACTTCCTTGGATTACAGGACAATATTGTTAAAAAACTGTTATTACGTCTCGATTTTCGAAAATCCACGATCGGCAGGCCCTTCATTGAGTTTTTCTACGTCACTGATATCAATTTCACATCAATCGAATGTGTTTTGGCTGAGAAAATAGCGTTTGAAAATTCCAAGTGTAAATCATATCGAGGTCACGTGACTTTCATTTCACCTTAATATTTCGATCTATTGGTTCTCCGATTAATCGTTTGATCGCAATTTTATTCATAGACAGTGGTTCCGCGTTCTAAATTATTTGTTTCTCCGAATCACCAGTATATAGGTTTTCTTCTAAAATCTTTATCAATCGGTCAATGATACACGAGAACGCGGAAAATAACGGATGTTTCTGTTTTTTCATTCCGTTTGTACAATTAGGACGATTATCACTCCAACGTCGTGCTGGTTTTACGTTAGTAGCGAAATAGAAATTCGATGACGGTCGGTAAAGAAGATCTCTCGATGCTGAGGAGCGTGTCGCTGTGTCGGTGCGGCGGAGTCGTGAACCGCTCGCGTTATAAAATGCTACTACGCAACTTCCGCCACAACTAGCCTGGTGATCAAAATGGACGGCTTTGTGTCTATTTTCTTGGTGTTGAGATATCGGTAGTAAAAGTTGAATAATAAAGGTCGTCAAACGAGCCAGTGGAGACCGGATGTTTTTTGATAAAAACAAACTCTAATAGAGAAATGTTAGTGGCCTGTGTTTGACGTGGTATCGGTAAGACTCGCGCGTCGAGACGTGTTAAATCCGACGAAAGTGAATCATGTAGGCCACACAGCCACGGATGACAATTGACTGCTCAATATTTCGACGAGAAAATTGAACGACGCTTTTTTACCTCGATCAGGATTCACGAATGAGATAAAAAATCGCCGTTACGGAGGCTGGGGATTATAAACAAGAGCCAGAGGCGGTCAGAGCAACGAAAACAACACGGCATCCCGCCAAAAACTGATCCGACGATACTGGCGCATAAATAATAACCCAAGTTTTTTTCCCCCAACAAATATCGGTAAGACAACAAATTCGTCGTTATCAACGATATGAATATTTTTCAAACGTCCGTTGCGCTCTCAAAACCGGACTTTGCCTTTACGACCCAAGATTTTTATCTCTCACCTCCATCTGTCAGCCTCAGATTATATCCTCTCATACTTTTTAACCCCTTATTCGGTTACGCAATGTTTATCAGCGTCGATTCGTTATTTTTTCAGACTCGCGAGTCTCGCACAGTCGCCGCAAGCCGCGTAAATACCATCGATAGCTAAAACGGTAATTTAAACTTCGAAAATTATCCCCATTCGCAACGCAGCCGCAATAATCGTCGCTCTATTCACTTCCAGGAGAAACCGCTCTACGTCTGCTACCGAAAAATGGATCGACTGCTGCAGGACCCGAGAGCGTCGTCCAAGTTTGGCTGAATAAAAAATCATCGAGTGACGATGGGAACTTAGAGACGGGTGGTTTTTATTTTTGAGTTTATACAGACAGATAGATAACATTGAGCGATCAACGGACCCGGATATGTGAGTGAGACCGAGACACTACCGAGTTTACAGAGTAACGATAATCTCGGCGAGCTGCGGGGTCGAAACTCAATGAGAATTAATAGCTAGTTGGGCTGTAATGCCAGAACAAATAATAGCCAAAATGAATGGGGTTATACCGAGTGTACCGATCACGACCCTAGCGGGTATAGCGAGTCTGACGGACTTGTTGCCGGAGATGCCTTTGCCCACGCCTTTGCCCCAGACTCTTACAAACAAATCGCTATTGTTTCATCCTCGGGTTGCTCAAGAGGCTCAGATTCTGCTCAGCGCGAGGGACGAGAACCTGGTGCCGCAGCTGATTATGTCGTTGTCTCAGACCTCATCCGATCACATAGAACTGAAGGACCACTACGCCAGCACGGAACAGCTCGTAGACGCCCAGCAGAACACGCCGGAACTGCTCAAAGCCATTCTTCAGATAAACCCTAACGTATTTAAAGGCCCGCAGTACAACTCGCCGCGCAATTGGAACACCCAGAACACTGCGCTGATGCATCCCAACCAGTCGCCCGCCAGCTACGGACAGTTTTCGCCATCCTATTCGAGCCCTTCCGGGTCCAGACACACCCCGCAGGGCAGTCCTGCGCACCCCGCAGCTGCCAGGATCGTCCTGCCCCCGCCCGGCTCGTTGGCGCAGCCCCAGCACCCCAGGATGCCGATCGCGCCCTTGAATCACGCTGATATTTCTCAGATGTCGCCGTTCGCCGTTCCCTCACCTTCGCCCAGGGCCACTGTGATCACGGAGCAGACGAGAACCTCGGCTAATACGCCTCAACACGTTCAGGAAGATGTAAACTGCGGGAATCCCATGTTTCAGAACATGAATCCACAGCATCAGAATATTTACTCCCCGGCCCACCTCAGCTCCCCCAATAGCGCGGTCACTAATCTCGGAGGAAACGTCACGCCGCAGCATCACGTTGGGAATATCACGCCACAGCACAACATGCATATCGCCTCGCCGATGCATCATCAGGGCGTTAATTTGCAGCAGGGAATTTACGAGCCGATTATGAACCAGATTAGCCGTCCTCTGGAACAGCAGATGGATAACACAGCGCAGGATAATCAGCAGTTCATCTTGGACCCCGTCACCGGACTTCCAGACGTAGAATTACCCATTTCGCACGAAATTGACGAGAGGCGGAACCTCCCTCAGGATATCATGATGCAGGGACTGCAGCAGAACCAAGTTCACCCGATCGTAGTGCCACAAGAGGCTCAAAGCTCCCCTCACAGAACCCAAAATCCGCCCAATACACAGAATAACAATTTTCCCAAGAGCGTGGGTACCACGGAGCAGGTCAAACCCCCGGCAGCTATGCTGATAGAGAAAATGAAGGAGCCTATAGTCATGCTGAACAGATTGTCGCTGGCCGATCTGTCGGCCTTTGCAGAAAAATCGCCAGACCTGGCTGCCAAGATGGGAATCATGGGGGGAAACAACGAGGGGATCAAAAGTGACTCTGAAAGCGAGGAGGAGATTGGAAGGCACAACAAACACTTCAAGGCGAGAGCCAAGGAGAGGCAGGTCCAGAAGGACAGGGAAAGAGCGGAGAGAAAAAAGGGCGATGACAAGTCCAGAAGACGGAGGAGGATCGCGGACGACGACGACGAGGACTATAAGGACGAGGAGGAGGTCAATTCCCCGACAAAACCGAAGATTAGGAAAATTGAGAAGAAGCTGATGCCGGTTGTGCGGAAACTCAGCGTAGAAGAATTGATGGAGACAAACACGTATCAGAGATTCAACAGGACCATCGATACGATATTCGAAAATACGGAAGACTTCCAAACCACCCAAGACGTCGACGACGACGGCGACGTTTCTAATGAAATGTTGATATCCAAGTACCAACTTCACGACCTTTGCAGCGAAGCTGCTAAACTGAAAACCCTAGGAGCCATGGACTCCATTCCCACCGACAGACTCGTTCGACTTCTCAATATATTGGAGAAAAATATCAGAGACGGGGCGAGGGTCTCCCCTTTGGCTGACCCTGACGACGATGCAGAGGAGAGCCGTTTGTGGATGGAATTAGCGATGGAAAGGGTACAGCGGGCCGTCGACGCGTCGTTAACTGCACTTTATATAATGACTTCGCACAATATGCCGAAACACGTTTACCTCGAGGACGTTATAGACAGGATCGTGTTGTTCATGAAATTTCAACTTCAGAACACTATTTACCCGTCCTACGATCCGGTCTATAGAATAGACTCCAAGAACAAGTCGGACGGTTTCAACGCCAGCGGCAGGAAAAAAAGAACCCACACTAAGGAGGTCAGGGAGAAGAGCATACAACAGGTTTACAATAAAATGCACGCCCTTGTCGGCCTGCTGGCTGAACTGCTCAACATTCAAGTGCTCACAGACACCAGCGTCCTGCACGCCTCTACGCTAGGGGTCGCACCGTTTTTTGTGGAATCTGTGAGCGAGCTACAGCTCAGCGCCCTGAAACTCGTGACTGTGATTTTCACCAAGTATGAGAAACACAGGCGGTTGTTACTCGACGATATCTTGGCCTCCATCGCCAGGCTGCCGAGCGGGAAGAGGAGCCTCAGGACGTACAGACTAAATTCAGAGGACCAGATACAGATGCTTACCGCCCTCGTTCTCCAGCTCATACAATGCGTCGTTGTTCTGCCCGAGAGCTTGATCCCCAAGGAAAAACAGCACAGGGACGATGACGAGAGACACGAAGAGAAGGATAAGAAGTCGCTTCAAGTTGACGCGGACGTTCTGATTATAAACAAGTACGAGACGGCGACTAGAACTGCTGGAAATTTCTTGACCGTATTCTTGAATAAATGCGGGAGCAAAGGGGAGGAAATAGACTACCGACCCTTGTTCGAGAACTTTGTACAGGACCTGCTCGCCACCGTTAATAAACCCGAATGGCCGGCTGCAGAGCTGCTTCTTAGTCTTTTGGGAAATTTACTCGTTAGTCATTTCTCCAACAAAGGATCCGATATGTCTTTGAGAGTCGCTTCCATTGACTATCTGGGCGTTGTAGCGGCGAGATTGAGAAGAGACGCGGTCAGTTCTCAGTGTAAACTGTCCACCATCGATCAGATAATAAAAGACATTAAGACTGAACAGCAGAAGGACAACGACTTCGATTTCGCCAAGGAGAAGGAAATTGCTGGGATAAGCGAGGACGAAGAGAGAACGATATTTCTGCAGAGGGTATTGCTGGACTACCTCGCGGTCAATGGGTCAAACGACGTTGCGCTGGGGTACGCGAGGCACTTTTATCTCGCACAGTGGTACAGGGACACTACCGTGGAAAAGTCTCGTGTCGGACAGATAAAGAACACGCCGACGAAGAAAATGCACAAGAAGAAATCGAGAAAAAAGAATCGGCACCACAGCACCGACGAAGAGAGCGAATCGGATCATAATGACCGTGATGCGGACGAGAACGACAACAACGAGCAGAAGAATTCAGAGAGCTACAGGCTGATTGAGATCAAGAAGAAAATCATCATCTCGAAAATTAGACCCCTCGGTCATTCGGGGGCGAAAACCAGTGTCCTGCAGACTTACATCGACTACAATGCTGCGGAACTTATATGCCAGTATCTCGCATCGAAGAGACCATTTTCGCAGAGCTTCGATCGATACCTCAAACAGATACTACAAATTCTCACAGAGTCTTCTATAGCGATTAGAACCAAGGCTATGAAGTGCCTGACGATGATCGTGGAAGCTGACTCCAGTGTTTTGGCCAGAGTCGACATGCAGCTTGGCGTCAAACACTCTTTCCTCGACCTGTCGACTTCCGTGAGGGAAGCGGCGGTCGATTTGGTTGGAAAATTCGTCCTCAGCAGGCCGGAACTCATCGACAAGTACTACGACATGCTCTCCGCTCGGATCTTGGACACCGGGGTCAGCGTTCGTAAGCGAGTGATTAAAATCCTCAAAGACATCTGCATGGAGTGTCCAAACTTTCCGAAGATACCGGAGATCTGCGTGAAGATGATAAGGCGAGTGAACGACGAGGAGGGGATCAGGAAACTCGTCATGGAAGTATTTCAGAACATGTGGTTTACGCCCGTCAAGGAAAAACCGGTCCAAGACTCAGACGCCCTGCTCAGAAAAGTTATGAACATCACAGATGTTGTGACAGCCAGCAAAGACATGGGCCTCGAGTGGTTTGAACAGCTCCTGGTGAGCCTGTTCAAGCCCAAAGAGGACAAGGACGACAGCACCAAGACGATGACGGAGCCACCAAAAGCGTTGCTCACAGCCTGTAAACAGATCGTTGACTGTTTGATCGAGAATGTTCTGAGGCTCGAAGAAACCAGCTTGGACGACGCGGAAAAACCGGAGAAAAAAGGCGCCTCGCAAAGGCTGGTAGCCTGCCTCACCACTCTCTACTTATTTGCAAAGATACGGCCCCAGCTTCTTGTCAATCACGCGATTACCCTGCAGCCGTATCTCAGTTTGAAATGCCAGACGCAGGGCGACTACCAGATAATCAGCAGCGTTGCTCATACCCTGGAGCTTGTGGTGCCCCTCATGGAACATCCCAGCGAGACTTTTCTGGCGCAGCTTGAGGAGGATTCGGTCAAGCTGATCCTGCAGCACGACAAGTCCGTCGTCGCCAGCTGCCTTTCCTGTTTGGGATCAATCGTCAACAACGTGACGAGAAACTTTAAACTGATCAGGGACTGTTTCAAGAAGTATTACGGACATTTGGCAGAGGCCAAATCCCTCTATGAAAAGAACCCTGCGAATCTGATACTCATAAAAAATAGACCGTTCTTCAGACGTGCACTTTTCACTGTCGGGCTACTACTCAGACATTTCGACTTCACCGACAAGGAAGTGATCGAAGGGCTTCCAGAAAACATCAAGGACCAGGTCTTCGAGACTCTCAGCTACTTCGTACATCAGGATAACGACGATATACGATTTTTCACGCTATCCGCGATCGGCTCGCTCTGCATCAGGCACTACGAGTTCATGATGACGCCAGAACTCAAGGAGCTCTATCACCACTTACTCACCTCTGAGAACGCGCCTATCAACATGAGAACGCAGGTGCTGAATAACATCGAGATATACCTTCAGGAGGAGGAGAAACGGATGATAAAACAGGACCAGGAGTGGGCGAAGCTGTCCAAGCAGGAAAATCTCAAGGAAATGGGCGACGTCTCGTCAGGAATGGCTTCCACAGTCATCCAGCTGTACTTGAAGGAGATTCTCGAGTCCTTCCTCCACCTGAACGTCTTCGTTCGACACGCCGCGCTCAAAGTAATCCAGCTCATTCTGGCCCAGGGCCTGGTTCATCCGGTGCAGATAGTGCCCTACCTCATTTGCATGAGCACAGATTGCGAGAAGAAGGTGAGCCACAGCGCGGACAAGCAGCTTCAAGACATAGAGAAGAAGTACCCGGGCTTTATTCACATGAAATCGCAATTCGGTATCAAACTGAGCTACAGACTGCAGAAAATTCTCCAAAACGATGACACTGTCAGAGGCATGAGAATCAAGGAGGGCGAGTTCCCGGCAGCTTTGAACGGTTTCCTCTACACGATTCTCAGAAACACCAAGCAGCAACGGAGAGCTATAGTCCTCTCTTTTCTCAAACAGTTCGATGAGAGCGCCAAGACGAGTCTCTCCCAGATGCTGTACCTCGCCGACAATCTGTCCTACTTCACCTACCAGGTCCAGGACGAGCCCCTCTTCATAATCCACAATATCGACATCATCATTTCCATGTCCGGTACAAACCTCCTGCAGTCTTTCAAGGAGGCGCTGTTACCCAAGGAGGGTGAGCACCCCCAAACTCAACAAATCAACGCACAACCCCTCACCTATGGACCCGACGGCGTGCCCATCCCCCCACCGACCCTGCCTCACATAGAGGACGAGGAGGACGACGAGGAGGATGAAGAGTCGATAATGGCCAGACTCCCGGAGGACACGACTCTCCTCAGAGAATACATCACCGCGAGTCAGGGCTTCCTGCTGCTACTCACGTTGAGACAGCACCTCAAGGA
The DNA here is from genome assembly GCA_018420115.1 of Euura saliciscinereae. Taxonomy (NCBI): domain Eukaryota; kingdom Metazoa; phylum Arthropoda; class Insecta; order Hymenoptera; family Tenthredinidae; genus Euura; species Euura saliciscinereae. The sequence goes on from JAFFZH010001291.1 coordinate 9,556, forward strand.
TCTCTACGGTTTTTCGGATGCCAAAATTGGACAATACTCGCCCTCCGAGTCGGCAAAGGTCTACGAGAAGGCGGTGAACCGGAAGAGCAATCTTCAATTCAGGCCTAAGGCCACCCTGCAGAAGCTGAAGGACGTCGCTAACACGGAGGAGCTTGACGAGACAGGGAAGAAAAAACTGATCAAAGAATATCTCGACTTTAAACAATTGATGCTGAAATTTGATCCCGAGGAACCGGACGAGGAGCAAGCCAATAATCCCGACGCTGCCAAGCAGCCTGCTGATCCTCTGATGGCGGCAAGAGCCACGACGGATGCTCAGCACCCGACCAATTCTAACAGGCAGCTAAACCAGAGTCAGCAGCATCTGGAGCACGGGGGTCAAAACTTTGCGAATCTGAATCCGCAGGGTGGGCTGGCGGCCTTGGCGCAGACGACGAACGTCACTCCTCAACATCACATGCAACAGCATCAAACACCGACGCAGCGTGTACCAAAATTGACGATACATCAGTCGCACGGAGAGACGGGAGGTAAGGAACACAGGAGCAGTAGTAAGCAGCATCGTAGTACAACGCATAAAAGTGAAAAGGTAAAAAAACACAAGAAGAAAAAGAGGAGAAGAATTTCAGACAGCAGCGAGAGCGCGGAGGACTATAGTGATCCAGATTTTCTAGTGTGAAAATATAAAATAAAATAAATATTGATGATTAATGATAAAAAAATAAAGAAAAAAAATATATATAACAATATTAATAATAATAATAACAATAATAATAATAAAAATAATAAAAATATGAAGTAAAAAAAAAAAAACAATATTAACATTTAGGATATATACCTACATTATATATATATTAAAAACTAAAACAACAACAAAAATTGATAAGATAAGAGTGTAAATATAATATTAATAATGATAATAATTAAATATTGATATAAAAAACTATAAACAAAGAAACAAAACAAATTAAAAATTAGAAAATACATGAATGAAAAAAATCTAAACAAAAACAAAAGCAAAACATAGCAAACACTATCTTACCTCTTCACATTATGAATGTTGCTGAAAAATCGTCGTCATTTATCGGTGGTGTTTTTTTTTTATTTTTTTTAAAATATATATATATATACTATACATATATTTTTTTTCATCTCGTTTTTTTT
>JAFFZH010001365.1:0-11705 GCA_018420115.1 Euura saliciscinereae
AATTACATTTGTAATTTGTAATTAGTCCAGTTTTAATTACTAATTACATTTGTAATTTGTAATTAGAATGTAATTAATTACAAAAACGCCCAACTCTGTTGCTAACACACAATCTATTATGTAGATCGTCATATTATTGATCTACTCGTTCATCTGACATTTACAAACAATAAAACGAATTGAAACCCAAATTGATAAATTTGTAGGTGTGATAGTTTCCTTCGTGGAACCAACTATCGCATCGAGGAAGACGACTTTGTGGCCACGTCTGGTTATCGGATGCTTTGAAATATCATTGTTCAATGTTCTGCTGTGAATGTTGCCCTGGAAGCGAGACTGTACCGTACGTTCGCAATGATCCAGTGTTATTGTTGTTTCATACAACATCTCGCAATAAAGTCTGTTCGACTTTCTACTCTATTAACGGAGTCAACAACAGTGGTGCAGGCTATCACAACACGCAGTTGGATATATAAGGCCAGATTAATATTAGGGGACGTCAGTGTTCGTTCAACTAATCAATCGCGATGCAGGGCTGTTTTGGGATACTATTCCTTAGTCTGTTTGCTGGAGGGTCTTGCGCGACGGAATGCTGTGAGTATTTGAACCCTTGCCTTCCACCTTCCACCTCGACAATGTCTCTACAATTCTCATCATTTTTCAGTTTCTCATGACAAAGTAAATACTTCGTTGTTGAGTGGTGGTTACACGGGATTCTGCGAACAATATCCAATCCCGTGTTTCGAATTCGGTGATCATTACGCGAAGACGTTTAGCGCTGAATTCACGAAAGCAATCGCATCACGTTACGGGCATAAAATTGCGGTTATCCTACTCCGTCAGGTATCATTCTCTTCCTCAGCGCTGATCATCTACTGAGAAAAACGATGTAACGATAGACATTTTTGTCTACTGCAGGCCAAGGCGGGAGGGCGACAGCTTGTCGATGATGTTCGAAGAAGGGTTGCTAAGCTAGAAAACTCGATTGAACTGATATCGGACCAGGGTGAGAAGAAAATTCGCTTGGACGACGATCTGGACCAGCTGACCAGGCAGCTTTGGGTATTTTTAGATTTACATCCTGGGGATTTACCTCTCGAAGAATCGGTAAGACGTAACTCCAGATGCGACTCAATGGTCACCAAGGGCCCAATGTTGTATTGCTGATAATGTTCTCACAATCAGTGTCAACTAGGTTATTTCATTACACAGGTCTTACCCGAACTTCCGGAACAACAATTGACCGTCAAGAACAGAACAACGCCGCGACCATTGAGCGATTTGTTCGTAAACTTCACGGATGTTGTTGACGGTGTATTCGGCAATCTCTACGCATACATCACCGGTGTATTCTTGAATGGCTGGGCGAAATCGAGGCCATATTTCAAAGTCTTTGCGGCCCAGTTTCGGAATGAGGTAAGTTCATTTAAGTCTTATTCGCACCAGCTGACGAAGGACACACATAACGTTGTCAAATACGATGCTGTCGTGTCTGTCATATTTCAACCACGTCATTTATTGATCACTCTTTAGATACTCAACGGGCCGGTATTGGACGCATATCGACAGGCCGTGAATGAAGTTTTTCGCCAACGTGACGTCATCCGGAGTCACGTCAAAGAGGAAACGTGGAAATATTTCACTGACGCTGGTGTCCGCATCGTCAATATTTCAGACCAATATAAAAAATCGAAAAACAAACAAATTTGTATATGATAAATGTAAATTGTAATTGTAAGATCTTAACACATGTCTTGTAACGTCCCAAAAATGCCCTCCTTCATTTTCTTGAGTGATCTTACCGTAGGTAGGGTGTTTTGGGTCGTGTCTTCGCACATTACGGAGCGGTGCTTATATCTGCCGTTGGACGTTTCGCAATGACCAACAATGACCGCTCGTAGAACCGAGGGATTTTGCATGTGGATTTTTCAAGAAACAGCCGCTGTGCCGAACGGTTCGTTCTAGAAGCTTCTATAGGCTTCTACATGCGATAACTTTTAAATAAATCGATTTAGGTATTAAGTCAGGTGGGCCTTTTCTCTCGTAATCAAGAAATGTGTAATAATTCATTCATCAAAACCTTAAATTATAGATTTTCAACATTGGTTATCGAAAATAGCGAAATAATATTCATACGATGCTTTTGGGCGTCCTACACTGTAAAAAATGCGCGGATTCTATAGTGGTCCACCCCGTTTGAAGTCAAAACACCCCGTTTGGTGTCGAATTCAACACTAATCAGAGTAAATTTATAAAAAACAACACCGATTGGTGGTAATTCTACACAGAACGGGGATGACCACTATAGAATTCTTCGCTGTGTTGAAATGGTGTTGAATTCTAACCACAGTCAACACCACATTTTTTACAGTGTAGTCCGCGCGATAAGTTGGTGAAATTTCATAATAAATGGTACTCTTGCCATTTTCATATGGACTTATTATCAAGCCAAGTTTTCATTTGTGAATATATTGTAAATGCAAGCGCGACTTGGATGTTCAAAGCTTGTGACATTCAGGAATAATGACATTCAACCGAAAATCTGCGAAAGAGAAAATATAATTATCAACGTTACCAATCCGGCAGACGAATTTACGAGAACGTCTACGTTGCTTTTTCGAATGGCGCAATGAAGATGTTCTTCATTGAGTATGAGTGATAATTATTCTATTCAATTCGGCTGCATCTGTAAAAACCTCGTGGACGTCTGATTGTGAGTTTACTTGATTGGAAGCGACAACCTTAAAGATGACCCCGAAGACCATCGTCGTCGTCATCGTGTAATACAACCGAATATACCTTGGCACAGGGATCTGAAACTCTCTATATTTTCAGACCAATAAAAGTGAAATATTGATTCAAAAAACGATATCTATTTTCGAAAACATTGGAACATCACGGGCATACAGAAAGTAAGCAACATGCGGGAGTTCCGCTATTATTCTAACTAATATTATCATGTAATATTGCTGAATAAATAGCCCGTTCTTGGTGTCACTTTTGTTTTTTATGTAACGCCTGCGTCTATAAAAACTTTTTTACAACCAAATGTACACAATTGGATGGACTTGAGGCATCGTGAATATGGGGATGATTTAAGATCGGCCGCTATATAAACCGGATGAGATCGAAGCCCGATATGAGTGCAGTAGGTGACAAGTTAACGACGACATGAGGTTTCTCGCGATCTTCTTCTTCAGCTACTTGGCCGCGGCGGCCACCGCAGACAATTGCAGTAAGGATTCTTGACTGCGGTCGTTAAGTTGATCCTGATTACCACCTTTCTGTTTTTTGTTTTTTGTTTTTTGTTTGCCATTTACAGCTAAATACCACGAGGTGGACCTCGACTTCTTACCTAATTTGTACGAAGACCGTATCAATGAGCTCTCGGTTCCACGTCTAGATCTTGGCGATCATTCGGCGATAAATTTCAGAGATTTGATATCTAAGGCTATCCATGTATATGGAGTGGATTTGTTGGACATCATAAATCAGCAGGTACAAAATGCAGACCATCGTCTACGCTGCAATTTTCAAATCAACGAGCACTATTTCATCCTTTCACAGGGGATCGAGGCCGGTGAGAAGCTTGTTACCGATGTACAGTCAGCCTATCAGAAATTACAACAATCAATCAAACCGGAAGCACCGGAAAAATCAGACAAGAGCAAACCGGACAACGAATTAGACCACGATCTGAAAGAGCTGACCCACCAGCTGGAAACAGTTTTGAAACTGAACCCTGGAAAGTCGCAGGTGCCAAGTTCGGTAAGTCGCACGGCGAAAACTGATAGCTTTGAGTAAGTATGTAACTTGAGAAATGAAGGCTATGTGTTCTGATCGTAAGTACTTGATGGCAGATTCTTCCCCCCATATTTGAACAACCTATCGAGCTTGTTCCGAGAACGAAGAAGCGAACTGCGGAGGAATTGTTCATCAATGGTGATACAGCGCTCGACGACCTTGCTACTAATTTATTCGCATATGCGATCAGCTTGTTCAGAGTGGGTTGGGCCTGCACGAGGCCAGATTACGGGGTCTTCACATCGCAGCTTCGTGATGAAGTAGGTTTCGAAGCAACGATATAATCTTCACTGTAACCTTATTGATTGTATCTGTAATGGCTACGGCTTCTTGCAGGTCCTGAATGACAGGGTACTGGCTTCCAGCAGAGAATTCGTCAAGAAAGTTAACAAGCAGGGAGAATGCGTGAGGCATTACGTTCTGCCGGAAACGTGGGAATCTTACAGGAACGCCAGTGATCGCATCTTAGCAGCCTATGACTCCTACACGACATCGAAAGTTAAGGCTTGCCATTGATGCGTAATTCGCTTACCGCGCTTCCAATCGTATCGGTTGATCCGTTATACGTTCAGCGAATCAGAATATTCACGAATGTAGTAATAATATAGTATGTTGCACACTATGATATAAATAAAATTATAATCGCTGCTAGATCGACTCACACGCTTGTAAATTTTGATCATCCAATTATTCACCCGAGCGATAGTAAATTATAAAATCTTCACCATCCGCTGCAGAAACCTAAAAAAACTGACAACTCAATTGATCTAGGAAGCAATTGGGTCTATAACCTTTCTAGGGCAGCTATCTTGAGAACGACTCGAAAATGAAATAGATTCGCCGTAACAGACTTTCGACTTTTTACTTCTAGTTGTTACAACTGAGCTTACCGCAAAATGACTGTTATTTCAATATCCTCGTGATAACAGTATTCCTCTCTATATGTAAAGATAATATTATTCATCATCATCCTTCGACTTTGTTTGAGTTGGAATTGAATTGACTTTGAGAAGATCTAAAACTGCACCTATGAGAGAAAATTATATTTTACCCACACATTTTCCAGCGGTGTTTTCATGTCAATTTTCAGAAACATTGGAACATTACACACATACATAAAATAGGCAAAATATTAAAGTCTCTGTATTATTGTAACTGATATAACCAAACATGACTGAGCAAATAGCCCATACTTGGTGCTTCCTCTGTTTCACCGTAACGCCTGCATCTGTACAAATCTTATAGACAACTGATATTAGATGAACAGAATTGCGAGACCTTGCGAAGATGAGTATGATTTGAGGTCGGCAGCTATGGAAGCTCGATGGAATCGAAAGTGGAAATCAGTGCAGTGGATAAAAAGTTAACGACGACATGAGACATCTCGCAATCTTCTTCTTCAGCCAGTTGGCTGCAACGGCCACCGCAGCCAATTTCAATAACGGATCTCGTGCTGCATGTCTCGGACTTCGACCCTTAACTTGATCCCAATCACCACCTTACTGTTTTTTGCCTTTCGCAGCTACACGTACACCACAAGGTAGATCTCAATAGTTTCAGCTTTCAAGGTAGATCTCAACAGAACAAAGATTTGAAAGAGCTGACCCACCAACTGGAAACAATTTTGAAACTGAACCCTGCAAGGTTCAAAGGTGCCAAGTGCGGTGAGTTGAACAGCGAATACTGATGAATTTGAGTGCATACTTGCAAAACAAAGGCTATCTATCCCCATCGAAACTATTTCATGGTAGAATCTCGCCCCCGTAATGAAACAACCTCACGAACTTGTACCAAAAACGGCGAAGCGAACTGCGGAGAAATTGTTCAACGATTGTGATTCAATACTCAACAGTCTTGCCTCTAATGTATTCGCATATGCGATAAGCTTGTTCAGGGCAGGTTGGGCTCATGGAAGGCCAGATTACAACGTCTTTACAGCACAACTTCGTGATGAAGTAAGTTTTAGAGCAACACAATGTAAGTTTTGCACTTCCTCTATTGATTGTATCTGTAATGGTTATGGCTTTTTGAAGGTCCTGAACGACAAGGTACTGGCTGCTAGCAGAGGAGTCGTCAAGGAAGTTGACAAGCACGACGACTCGGTGCGGCGTAACGTTCTCCCGGAAACGTGGAAATCTTACAGCTACGCCGGTGATCGCATCTTAGCAGCTTATGACCTCCACACGGCAATGCAAGATGAATATTGTTCATGCATCATTTACTCAACGCGCTTGCAATTGTATCAATTGATCCATACATCCGGCGAACCAGAATATTTACGAATGTAGTATATTGTAGATCAATAAAATTATGATAACTGCTGGACTTAATTAAAGTCTGTCATCCGCATCATTGCTAAATTTGGACGATTGCCTTCTATTGAGTGCCGAAACACTCTTAATGTGACTAGTTTTCATGAATGACCTAAGTGTTATCCGACGTATAACATCGGTGTATACAATTATTTCAAACTTGAATCCCTTTTTCAACCAGTCACATTGAGGACGGTGTCGACGTGTAACGCTAGATATTCTGCGTATCTGCGCTTGTTCGCATTGTTTCGAACCCAATAATTAGAATACTAGTTTTAATTATATACAAATAGATAAAAATTTATCGACAAAATGTGTGTTCACGGTCAATATTTGCTCGACCAAAATGTAAGCGGAATTCTACATTCCAGGCTAAATTCAGTTATGCCTAATCGCATAATGGAGTAAATATATTGAAACACTGTAGAGGTGACAAGACGTCCGTATCAAAAGATTCGAAGACGTCGCCTCTTCATTTCGCGATTCGACCGTCTCGTCGAATTTGAATCACTATCTCTTCAAATATATTGTCAGTATTGAACCAGCTGCCGTGACACAATGCTGACCCAGCCTTGAAGCTGATATGGAATGAAAAATTGAGGTTAATAGAAAAAAACCGACGCATATTCGTATCGCTATAAAAGGCCCCCGGCCTGCCGTGGATTCGATCATTCCGCCGCCAATGTATGAAGAGAATATCGAAAAGTTGCAATAATCCGTGACAATGCAATCAGTACTACTGACAAGCATCCTGGCATTTTTGGTACCATTGGCCCTGTGCGCTTCCGAAGAAGCGAACAGCTCATTTCCAAGGGTCATCACACCCCTGGGGAAGATTGAAGGGTATTACAAGACGTCGTTCGGCGGTCGAAAGTTCGAGGCATACGAAGGAATACCGTACGCTGAACCACCGATCGGAGAATTACGATTCAAGGTAAAGGAACAGCGGTTCAATAACATCCTAGTCCATAGCAGGTGATTCTTCCACAGCACACACTGCGGCGTTTCAGGTACCCAAAAGCGTCTCGCCATGGTCGGGCATCCTGATGGCAAAAGCTTTCAAATCCATCTGTATGCAGTTCAACGGAGCTCTGACAGATCCTGCGCAGACGGTGATGGGAGAAGAGGATTGTCTTCACCTCAACATTTACACCGTGATCAGGGATGAAAGCGACAAGGTCAACGGAATCACGTCGGATCTGCTTCCGGTTATATTCTTCATACACGACGGCCTCTTCCAGAGGGACAGCGGGTCGAATTACGGGCCCAAATACCTGATGGACCGCGACGTAGTATTGGTCACGCTCGATTACAGGGTCGGACCACTGGGTGAGCCGCTCATTTCCTCAAGCTTCTTCCACCGAATCACTAAACTTGCGTGCTTATTCAGGGTTTCTGAGCACGGAGGATGGAATAGTTCCCGGAAACATGGGTCTGAAGGATCAGGTGGTCGCGCTGCGTTGGGTCAAGAGCAACATCGAATCCTTCGGCGGTGACCCGTCGAGTGTCACAGTATTTGGCCAGAGCGCCGGGGCCTCGAGCACCCACTATCACCTGATGTCAAAGCAGAGCAAGGGCTTGTTTCACAGTGAGTAGAATCAGGGCGCACGCGGGACTCGGACATTTGCATGATGGCACATTAACAGGGGCAATGCTGATCAGCGGCTCTGCCCTGAATTCGTTCGCGCAGGGAAAAGGCTCTCTGGGAAAGGCCGAGAAAGTTGCAGCCACGGTCGGATGTCCGGCCAACGACATCCGGAAGATGGTCGACTGTCTGAGGAACCGACCGGCGCGTCAGATCGTGGGTGCTGAAAGGGTACTCCAGCTGAACGAGGTGCGTAGGGATCCGCGAATCGTTGATGAATTTCGCGCAGACAGACCGATTTCTGTTCCCTAGACGTGGCTGAACGGTCCACCTTCCCCGTTTGGACCGGTCGCGGAGAAAGGGGGTGACGATTTCACCTTCCTCGATCGGCACCCTGCCGAAGTCCTCGCTTCCGGCGAAATACACGACTTGCCGGTGATCATGGGGGTCGTGAGCCAGGAGGGGCTCGCCGTGACGGCGCGTAAGATGATCGAGGCTAATTAGTAAGTGACCGTTAAGAATAGACCGTAAAAATGACGATTTTGGGTGAAAAATTTAGCGTTCGTGGCCAATGATACACGACTGGCAAAAATTGACGAGTGGTGGGACTCGATCGCACCGTTGATGCTGGACTTTAACTACACCGTTTCGGCACTACGTTATCGTAGGGTCTCCAGATGGATAAAGAAACACTACCTGGGGAGCAAGAAATTCGGTCCATCGACCGTCGATCAGATCACCGACATGTTCAGCGATCGACTGATCGTCTACCCGATCGGAGAAGCTGCGATGCTGCAGGCTCGGGCCATCCGGAGCCCTGTTAGATTTTACAAATTCTCTTACAGGGGGGCCCACAGTCTGACCGAAGGCGTTACCGGAACTAATCGAAACTTTGGTAAGCACTTTCCGATCTTCGCGAAGATCGTGATGGTCGTAGGGATACTGACTCCTTTCTTTCGCAGGAGTCACTCACCTGGACGACCTGGCGTACGTTTTAGACTACCGCATCGACACATCGTCGACGCCGGAAGACCGGGCGATGCAAAAGAGGATGATTGACCTTTGGGTGTCGTTTGCTAAATACGGGTGAATATCGTTGTTTTTCAATACAGAGTCTCAGTGAATCTCAACGATTTTTCCAACGATATTTCAGCATACCCAAAGTGGGATTAGAGTGGACAAGATTGAAACGGCATGGCAAGGACCTGGACTACCTCCACATCGCCGGACCGAATAAACTCAGCATGAAAAGCACAAAGAATTTGGGGGATAGATCGTTCTGGGAGTCTCTCAATCTTCGTGAAAATAAGCAATGAATATATATATATACACATTTCCTCTTTATTTCGCCGATGCTATTCATCCTGTGAGGGTATAAAAATATACAAACTATTCAACATATTGAGCTATGCACAACGACGCGTTCGTCCCTCCGAATCCAAAGGCGTTTTTCAGCGCGATTCTCCTCCTATTCTCAGGCTCCCACTTCTCCGATTCATTTGCAACGAAATTTATATTCGCATCGGAGTCTAAATCGGTCAAATTTATCGTCGGGGGAACGAGTCCTCGCTCTATGGCCATTACCGTGAATACAGCTTCTAAATTACCTGCGGCCCCGAGTAGATGCCCATGGGCTCCCTTTGTGCTGGACATCATGACTCTCTGGCTACTATCTTCCCCGAACAGACTCTGCACTGCTTTAATTTCAATCGCGTCGCCCAACGGAGTCGAAGTGGCGTGGGCGTTGACGTAGGAAACCTGCTCCTTTTCAATCCCTGCATCCCTCATCGCTCTCCTCATGGCCAAAAGCGCTCCCGAGCCGTCTTCCCTGGGGGCAGTGAGGTGAGCCGCGTCCCCGGAGAGACCGTAGCCCAAAATCTCCGCGTAGATTCTCGCCTTCCTCTTCAAGGCGTGTTCCAGCTCCTCGAGGACGAGAACCGCGGAGCCCTCGCCCATCACGAACCCGTCCCGCCCCTTGTCAAAAGGCCTCGAAGCCTGCTGCGGAGAATCGTTACGAGAAGTACTCAGCGCCCTGAGTCTGCAGAAGGCGGCGATAGCCAGGGGGCTGATGCAGGCCTCCGCTCCGCCACAGACCATCAGGTCGGCGTCGCCGCTCCGTACGAAGCGGAAGGCGTCACCTAGGGAGTGAAATTCGATTTAGCAGAAGTTTAATCGCGTTTTTTCTGGCTTGACGGTAGACCAACCAATTGCGTGCGCTCCGGTCGCACAGGCGGTTGAAACGGCGTGATTTGGGCCTCTGAATCCGTACCTAATGCTTATATGGCCTGCTGCCATATTCGGCAGGATCCTTGGGACAAAGTAAGGACTGACTTTACTGTAGCCTTTTTGGAGAGCTTCGTTCGTGTTACATACATCGGTCAGATCTATCATTCCGACGCCTATAGCAACGCCGGTATTCTCCTTCTCCTTTTCGTCGCTCGGCTTCCATTTGGAATCGCTCAGAGCTTCCTCGGAAGCCACTAAGGCGTAGGCCGTTGCCATGGACATGGTACGGAGCTGGCTCTTTGAGAAATGGGCTTCGATGTCTAGTTCGTGGGGTCCGCTGCCTCGGGGGACCAGCCCACCTGCGGAAAAGAGCGTCGATGGTTAAAACGAATGGGCAAATGAATATAAAAGTGAGAATGGGCGCTGAGAACTCACCGATCCTGCATGGAAGCTTGTCGTAACCTTCTCCCTCGAGTTTTTTAATGCCACATTTACCTTCGGTCAGGGATTTCCATGCGTTTTGTAGACCGACGCCTAGAGGCGACACGACGCCCATTCCCGTTACGACTACGCGGCGAGCCGAGGTCTTCGAAGCGGTTGAAAGCCATCGTTTCATTTTTGTTAGGTTAGGATAGGTTGGGAAAGATTTGAGAGGTTAGTTTCGGTGATAATGCGACATTTGTGGATCGTGTGAGGTGAGACAGCACTTTGTAGATGAGAAATTACAAAAAGAGTGAAAGAAAATTGATCAGGAACTCGGTAATGTTGTTTAAAAATATTTTTCTAACCTCCAAATATATTTGAAAATGTTGATATTCGTCTCTTGAGGTTTATCGACTAGTAGAATATGCTTTGACTTTCGTGTTTTTTTTTTACCACTAGACTAATCGCATAAGTCTTGTGATTCTGACGAAGGCATATTGTTACTTTTTCAAAAGGCAAGGGATGAATGACAGACGACCTTAGGCCATTGATAAAAACCCACCAATCACAACTCATCATTTTTACGATACGATACGATACAGATGTAATTCTTGATTCCTAGCCAATCAGAGTCGAGTGTAGTGTTCATTGTTGATTTTGAAATCTAATATTCCGCTCATGACGCCATCTGTACGCCAATTTGCGAACGTTCTAGAAATTGGAGGTGTAGGCATTTATACCGACAAACTACACTCATCAAAAAAATTAAAGCATCACCCGTTTTTCCGCTGAAAAATTGGCCATATTCAAAGTGTCATAACTTCGTGTAAAATGATCGCAGAGGGGGGGTCAGGAGCGCGTTTTGAAGCTTGAAGCCTCAGCTTTCGAGAACATTTTTTTAAATTTGGCCAGCGCCATTTTGTTTTTGAGTTTTGGCCCCGTGAAGACACTTGTGTCACTTTGTCAAGTGAAAGTGTAAAGTTTGAGGTCATGTACGGGGAGGAGGAATTTTGTGACCGAAATTCGAAATCGGCCATCTTGTAGGCGCAGGTTTTCTCTGCAAAATGCTTTTTTGATATCCAGGCTAGGATTTTTTTTCGCAAAGTTATTCAACTTTCCAACAAAAAACGTCAAAAAAACTTTGAGCGGCCATTAAAAACGACCCGTTTATCGAAGAAGGGCGGACAAAAACTCATTTTGAAGGTGAAAGTATCGACTTCAATTTGCTTCCAAGGAAAATCGAATTCCGCCCCGATTTAACCCCTTCCCCTAATTTTTTTCACAAAAAAACGTGTTCAGTAAACCGTTCAATTTGACTACCTTTTTCAACCAAGCATAAATGATTCAAAATTCAA
>JAFFZH010001372.1:0-12006 GCA_018420115.1 Euura saliciscinereae
TTTTTTTTTTCAAATTTGTCTTTTATTCCTTTTCGTACGCCGAATATCCATCAGGATAGAAACGTACGAAATTATTCGATTCGATACATATACATTGTCCGCAAGATCAAATTGACATGCAAATGGTCCAGTCCACCGATTTTTTCTCCCATGCACGCTGCAGCAGGTATTATTTCCACCTATCCCAGTTGTAAATTGTTGAAAAATTCTCTTTTTGTGACTACGAATAAAAATTCAACGTATGGGACTGAAAGATCGAAAAAAAATTGAATAAAAATTCCTGATCGACTAGAACCGAATTCAATGACGACCAATTTAACGCCGATACGAGTATAACGACACTCGTCGCGTGACCGGACCGATTTTCCACAGAAGCAGAACCAATCCGTAACACGAATCAGAAACCTTCCAAATTCGGTTACGTTTGCATAATTCTGATTGTCCGACGTGATCGTATTTGGAAACCAACTCTACGTTAACAATCGGTTCGCTGCAGGATCGTCAGACGTTACGGCTCCCTGAGCCGCATAAATCTCCTGCCGTTAGTGTTGGTGTATCGACGTGACCATTATTTCCGTAGTAAATGGCCTGGATCTATTGAAACGTAGCACCCTGCGTACGAGGAGAGACTCATGTACGTGTGTACGTACAGACACAGTCTGCGTGTGTAGGCGAGGGTATAGTATGCCGATTTGGTGAAAAGCTGCTCCGTGGATCGATCTTGCCTACCGCGCTCGGTGCACTCGGGCCACAAAACCTTCCGTTAACACCGTATCAACACGCGCGACGCAGCGTCAATTGCATAGCTCCTTTTCCTTTTTCCGTTCGAGTCTCATGTCCTCTCGACGGTGCCTCGCGGTCATTAGTGGCGCGTGAGATTTTCTCGTCCGAGTGTGAGGTGGTGGGAGGGCCCTGGTCTGGTTCACCTGACGGAATCGTCGACGGTATGACGTCACGTCTCGACGTTGCTCCGGGTAACGGTTAGCCGAGGTACGATTTCGTACGGTTGACGTCGCCACTCGCGCTCTCTGGTAAAAATCAATTTCGAACCACACCGACGCACTGGTTGTGGTGGTTGGTGCTCGTCGAGGTGGTGGTTCGCGACGCCTGGCTCGCGCGCGCTTCTGGAGCTCTCGGCGAGAGCCAAGCTGAGCCTGAGCCGAACCGAGCCGAGGGCTGAGCAGGCCGCGTAGTCGCGAGTGGCCAACTCGTCGTACGGTCGCGTCGATCTTAAACACGGGGATACCGGATCGCCGGAGCCTCGCGTACCTCGAAAGCTGCTGCATAAGTGTCACCGGAACTGAGGAGAGTAACACACAGACCCGTGAAAGTAATCGGGTGGCTTTTGCGGCAGGGCCGAATCCACGTTATCGATGATGCTCGCGACGCTTGGAATAGCCGGTCAAGTATCGTCGAAGTTATTTTCCGGGGGCATCAGGATCTCCGCGAAGAGACGAGAGTCGAAAGTCTTGTGCCTGACGCAAGGGACCGTTCTCACGCAAGAGAAGGTTTAACGGGCGGCACGGAAGAAGCATCGAAGGGATAGGGATGAGCGCGAGCACGCACGCACTCACGCAACTGCACCACCTTATCATGTAGATGTGTGTGACCGTTATTGGTGTTGTGTGCGTCGTGAGAGTTGGCCGAACGCTATCCGTGTAAAAAACGCATCGATAAGGGTTCAGGGATTGTGAAAAACTCTTCAGTGCGTCACACCGAGGATGTAAACTCGCGATTCAACCCTCGAAGATTGAGGAGGCGGCGAGAGATCATTGCGCAAAGTTCATTGTAGGACTGTGCCATGTGCGAGCCAATGAAAAAAAATGGGGACGTGCTTCCCGGAAGTAACGTTGTGAGGAAGTAGTAAGATAGTATCCCCGTCCCCAGCAGCAGACAGACGTTCTTGAAATCGTCCGACGAATCGAGCTGTTCTCACTCCTTAATTTGCCTCGGTTGAAATCGATCGCGCAATCTAACCTCTACACACTGCCTCGTCATTTTTCAAGAGCTAAATCGTAGTAAAATGTAGCTCGTGCTGACCCACGCGGAGATGAGCGGTGGTCAGGTTCATCCGTGTTCGCAGGGGTCGCCCCTCGTTGGCGTCGGCTTAACCTCGAAACGCTGCTGTGATATCGCTGGCATAAACTCCGGAAAGACGAGCTAGTGGTCCTTGAAAAAACAAAAAAAAAAAAAACTGTGTGGTGACGGTGTGTCCATCGTCAAATCCGGACGGTGAATTGTGACCGCGTGTGTTTCCGGGGATCCCTCAACATGCCTGGGGCAACGTCAGGGTCGTCCGCTTCGCTGACATCGTCGTCCGTGGAGTCGTACCGCCTGGCAAAGGAGTCCTTCGGCAGGTATTGGTAATCGCGTGCGGCTGAAAAAACGGTTGTCGAATCGCGATGGCGTCGGTAGCCGCCTGGTTGCCGTTCGCTAGGGCAGCGGCCATAGGATGGGTGCCGATCGCTACGCACCCGCTACCGCCTCCGCCGATACCGAAGGACCGGCGGAAAGCCGACGACGAGAAGCTCCTGATAAACGTGAGCGGCCGCCGGTTCGAGACCTGGCGAAACACCCTCGAAAAGTACCCGGACACGCTGCTCGGATCGAACGAGCGCGAGTTCTTCTACGACGAGGACAGCAAGGAGTACTTTTTCGACCGCGACCCGGACATATTCCGGCACATCCTGAACTACTACAGGACCGGTAAGCTCCACTACCCGAAACACGAGTGTCTGACGAGCTACGACGAGGAGCTGGCCTTCTTCGGAATCCTCCCGGACGTGATCGGCGACTGCTGCTACGAGGACTACAGGGACAGAAAACGGGAGAACGCCGAACGACTGATGGACGACAAGCTCAGCGAAAACGGCGACCAGAATCTACAGCAGTTGACTAATTTGCGGCAAAAGATGTGGCGCGCTTTCGAGAACCCGCACACGTCGACAGCCGCACTGGTGTTTTACTACGTGACGGGGTTCTTCATAGCCGTAAGCGTGATGGCGAACGTTGTGGAGACGGTGCCATGCGGCCACAGGCCCGGCCGAGCGGGTACGCTGCCGTGCGGAGAGCGATACAAGATCGTATTCTTCTGTCTCGACACCGCCTGCGTGATGATATTCACGGCGGAATACCTTTTGAGGTTGTTCGCGGCGCCGGACAGGTGCAAATTCGTTAGATCCGTAATGTCGATCATCGACGTGGTCGCCATATTGCCGTACTACATTGGACTCGGTATAACCGACAACGACGACGTATCCGGAGCGTTCGTGACCCTCCGCGTATTCAGAGTGTTCAGAATCTTCAAGTTCTCGCGACACTCCCAGGGCCTCCGCATACTGGGTTACACCCTTAAATCCTGTGCCTCAGAACTTGGGTTTTTGGTGTTCTCGTTGGCGATGGCCATCATCATATTCGCGACCGTGATGTTCTACGCCGAGAAGAACGTCGACGGTACCAACTTCACCTCGATCCCGGCCGCGTTCTGGTACACCATCGTCACCATGACGACCCTAGGGTGAGTCGGAATCATGAGTGTTGTCCCGTGGTACACGAGGACCGCTGCAGTGTCGCGTGGCGGCGTCTGTCCGCAGTGGGTATCGTGCATACATGTAACATACTCAGGGTGGGCTATAAATAAACCGAAACTCGCGTGGGCCATGAATTCTCCTCATAGTATTAAAGTCAACGGCGGGGTAAACTGGCAGGTATGCCCTGCGTGCACGCAGACATCCAACTCGAACGTGTCTTTACACCGTCGTTGGTATTCCGGTCACTGGGTAAAGCCTTGCCCCCGCCTTTTTCTCTCTCTGTACGCTGCACGTTTCTCCCTTGTTCGCTCTTTTTTTTAAGCTCTGTGCTCGTTCCCACGTTGCTAACGGTCACTCGATAATACCCCGATACGGGGGCTCTCGTTTCCACCCAATGAACCCTCGCCACTCGACGATTGTCCGTTTGCGCGATCATCTGACCCCGAGGCTTGTGGCTGATTGCTGAAATCACGATGTTTAACGTGTGCTGCAACGGATCATCGTATCGCACGACGCTTTTTTACCCCTCACGATGGTATGAGGAAGCGGGAGAGGGCTCGATACGAGTGTAGGATATCATTAGGTTCACCCGTAACTCGCCCAATTCGAAATCATGTAACCGAAACTGTGGGGATATCTCGGGGGTGATATATTATCCCTTATCGATGCCACGCAGTAGAGGGTGGATCCACCCTCCTCGCAGAACTCCGCAGATTACGCTCTGAATGGAGTATAATTTTAATAGTGGAATACCTCGGTGATCATGGTTCTTAATTACCCTCCCCATTCGATGATGAATCACCCGCTCTCCACTATCCTATAGGTATGACTGTGAAGTTTGCACGTTTTATGAGAACCATCCAACCGCGGGTAGCCGCTCTTCCTAACTTGGCACTCTCATAAAACTTTTGCACTCAACTTTGATGGACACTCGGATCGGGGAATGACGGAGTTTTTTTTTTTATCGATGGATCTGAACCTCAGAGAGAATACGATTGTTGCATGATACTGGAACCTTCAACGTCTTGATCAAACCGTTCATTTATTATTCGTGAGGCAGGAAACGACCAATGGGCGTGGCCAGAGTACGATTACGTCATTGTTCTCTTTTTTTTCATACGAGAAGAGGTATTTTAAATGATCGCTATTGAGATAATCCCGCGGTAATTAGCCGGGGGAATTTACTGTTGACGAAACTTCCAATGGGTAACGTCTATTTTTGAGGATATGAAAAACGTCGAGTAAACTCTCGTGGTCGTCGGTTTGGAACACCAGGTCGTCGAGGGTACCGGAATTACTTTTCTTTTTGAGCAGGAAGCAGAAATATGCTTCATTATGCTTCCACTCTCTCCGCATTTCCTTTTCACTTGCTAGCAAAAAAAAAAGTAACGAACCCTCTAAGACTTAGCTGTTGCAAAAATCACAGCGAGAAACTGAAACGTTTTTTTTTTCTTCAAATTTAGGTCGCTTCGTTATATTCAACGAAGCGTAAAATCTTCTTGCAACTCTTTCCTTGAATTCTCATTCATTTGATTACATAGCCCGCGCTGTTAGACTCGAGGTAAACATTGCGAGCATGTGAAAAATGTTTTAAATTTGTCGATCTTATTGATGCGAGACCCTGAGAAAAGGCTTCAATTATTCACCCTTTAATGTATCCGCATCCGAGTTGCGCGCCCCTCAGTATTATCAAGTGTCTCGCTTTGCGTTCGATGCGACAGTTTCAGAATACCCACCGTCGAGTAGCACTTTCCGTTGTTCGTTGATAATCTTGGATATACGTATTTGGCAAGTGGTATCCTCGCCTGCAATTCTGTCCGTAAAGTATTTCAATATGCACGGATAGACGGACGTTGTCGTTGTTGAAATTGGTAGCATTTCAGCGACAAGAGTTCCGCTTCTTATATTTTCAACCGCATGAAAAATGTCCAAGGTGGACATTATTACTTCGCCCTCGGTACCGTAACCGCACTAAGCTTCAAAAGCGGATTTTCTCACGTCACTGTCGTCGTCGTCGCCTGAACGAAGGTCAATGGATATTTCATGACACCTCGAATCCAATAGTCCCTTGGCCTCACAATGCTTTTGTCAAATCACAAAAGTGGCGGACATGTCAACAGCGCCAGGTGGAGGACGATCCTTCCGTCAATGAAATTATCAAGTTCAGTTCGATAACTGACCCACATAACTTGGCTGGTGGCCTTCAGACCAAAGAGGTCAAATAGCCGAGGATCTTCTTGAAGCTACTCCGGACGCCGGACGGTCGCCCTTAGCTGAGCCCTCTTAGCGTGTAGCCATAAAGTTCTGTTTTCTTTATGAAGACCTCGTCCTTTGCTCGACGTGTGGTGCCAAGCGACGATCTAAAGCAACCGTGGCTTTTGGTGACGACTATTGTTCCATATAATCCTTTTCCCCGCATCGCAAGTAGTTATAGAGTGCGAAGCTTTGTTCGGTATAGTAAATAATACCGGGTTATATACATACATAGGCGGTTGACTCCGGAGCCGTAGCGCAAAGCCGTAATATATAGTCAAACTTTGGCCGCGGTCCAAGCCAAACATTTCAAAGGTATCGTGGTCAGTTTTTAGATCGTCGCCAAGTAAACATTCCCTCCCCCTACCTTCGTATTTAGCCTGCAAATAAACGCGGTTTCGAACTTCTCACGATCGAGTTCTCTCTCCTCTTATTAATCGCAATTTATCGCGGCAAGAAATTCCAACTTACCATAGACGCGCCATTTTGGTCGTTCATAACCCCGAAAGGTTAACCCCCCGTCCCAACATAAAAATGAAATCAAAACTCCGAGCATATTTCCGACTCCTGATACCTTCGCCCTTCCATCGATATACAATATCGATTCTAACCTCAAATTCAAACTCGGCCCTGACACGTGGTCAGAAAGTATCCTCAAAGCAGCCAGAAGCAAGTCTTATTCGAAAATTCCGGACAATTCTACATAGACTCTGACTGCTTTGATGTTATCTTTCGGCACGTTACGTCCAGCGCCACGCAGTGTTGGCGGACACTAACGTAAGCGCTATTGGGAACCTGAGTGGGGGCGTGGTTTCACCTGGTGTCGAAATTTGAACTACTCCGAGTAGGTCGACTCCGATATATGCAGATACAGATCTGTTGAAGAGGAAGCTACCAGCCATAGCATAGTTGAAATTCGTCCACCATAGATGTCATATCGACCAACTCAGTTTCCTAATAGGAAAGTGACTGACGACATGTCGAAAAATCAACCTTGTACGCGAGTTTCACGTATTTCGCTCTTGAACACACTGCATCCTGTAGCCCTACGTCGTCGGGCGAAAAAGCTTACGGAGGTAGCGCAGATGGGCGGCTATTATCGCGTACTCGCATTATCGTGGGTACGAGGAGAGAATCGTTCGTGGTAAGTAGGCGTAAACGTTAATCGATATGAGAACTGTAACTGAAACAATGGAGTTTTCTACGGTCTCGCCGGAAGTTTGGAAGGAACGTTATGGAGATAGTGTCATTCCTCGGTCTTCCGAGACCACCGAGATAATATTTTACTTGCCAATGCGCTGTTGATGTCCGAGGGCTTCCCGGCTCCTCGTCTTTCTTTGTGATCGTTTCTCATTTTTGCGCTGTGGGTCCTCGACGATGTCCGCCTTTACCGCCGAGTTTTTTCCCACCATTCTTTTCCGGCACTCTTTTGAATACCGAGTTTACCGCCATTAACCGTTTAATCGTTGAGTGAAATACCGACGTGAGCAGAATTGGGTCTGTTACTGTTGAATCAGGGTTATCAGAGTGATTTGATATCCATTCCGGAAACGGGGGAGAAAAAAATTAAATTTTCTTTTCACATTCCTGTTTCGGTTTCGAGGTAGAATTTATCAAGTGGCTCATTCAGTTCTGCGAATATGGGACGCATAATCTAGAATCTCCTTTGTGCAGGCACTCGGGGAGAAGAGTGATCGTGAAAAGGCTCTCCATCCGCTACAGTTTTATCCCTCGTAAGTGTATACGGCCACGTGTTATACATAACGAAAAACTTCTCGTCTCTCTTCTCTTGTTCTCTCGCTCTGCATCCTCTCTGCTCTAATATACGAATTTGATTACCACCCACCGTCGTAAACCTCCTTAGATTTTTGATTGATCGATCTCGTCGTTAGCTTCATTCTACACGAACAAAGAAACAATGCTCGGTCCTTAGAACGAACAAGCGTCGAAATATGATCGACCATTTCGCAACGAAGTCGTCTAGATTCAATCCACAGTCGTCTGCATCTTGGCAGCAGCCTTTGATCAGATTAGTTGGCAGGAACACAGACGAATCCCATCGACCACCGATCTTGGAATTTTTATGCGATAATACGAACGTTTAGTGGGCAGCTCGCAGTAGCGGGGAACCAGAAGGAAAACAAACCGTTGTTGCAGTAAAAAAATTCGCGGTAATCTATCCGCTGCGAATTGGGAATCATAAAAACACGCCGGAACACGTGCCGTTACGTGTCTGGTGGTGTAACTTTCTGACGACTCAATAACGAATTATGACAGTCGTGTATGTAACAGGGAACTTATAGCAGCACGCTTATGAGATTCTAAGTTTACTTAAGAGTCGCTTACGAGCTTTTGAGTTTCTAGTATCGCAGCACGCGATCAATTTAATCGGACACGAACAAATCTCGATTTCACGTTACCCGATGCCCCGATTCATTCACCTCCAGCATCAGACTGACAAGTCGTTCGGTGAATGAACCGATAAACGGTTTCTGTTTTTTCCTCACTGTCTTCAGAGGTTCGAGCGAAGTACTGCCTTCTTGTTCGTTTCGTTCCAACCAGTCGGTTTATTGACACGAAATATTGCAGACTCAAGACTCTTTGCGGCTATCCAAAGAGTCAAATAATATCCACACTATTCAAACCCTCGATGATTTACTGGAGCTTTGGAGGCAAGAACGTGCCAAGGAGTGATAATAAATGCCAAACGAACGGCGGAGCGTAGCCAGATCTGCAGAATCCCCACACCGTGCATGACAATGCGGCTGAAAAGTAGGTATTCATAAGAGAAACAGGATGGCTAGAAGCAAATTGGGTTCAGCCTAATTTTTTTATAAGAAATCTGATCGTCTTGATTGTGGTTGATTTTTTTTCCCATTTTTATCTTATCCCGAAGTACCTAATATCGTCGACGAGAATCACTTTTGGTTGAGATTGTACGGCCAATACATCCTCAAGGACTGGTTTACTTTGTTTTCATTGTTGAATGAACCCAATTTTGAGACAGTGAGATCATCCCTTCAACACACACGAGTCTGTTTACCCCCCAGTGCCCTCGATAGTCAGATTTCGATGAGATTTGATAGAAGGATTTGGTCACGGATAAAAAAAGTTGTTCAGACCTTTGGGGTTGCGTCAGAGGTTGTCGTTACAAGAATCGAACGAGCCATTCACCCTGTGTATAAGAGGTAAACACACGGCATTCTCTGTGATGCCGGGATTTAGCGTAGGCGCCAAAACCGTCGGTATCCTTTGAACCTCGGACGTGTTATAATTTATCAGTGTTTTTGATCAGGAGTTGAAAACAGGCTATCGCGCTATTAATACCCCGAATCTATCGGTTAATGGAATAAATGGATGCGGATGTACGGCTATTCCGCTTTTCAATCAGAATCAGAGCAGGTGGCGGTCTCGGTGATCTATTGATCCTCTGGCATTTTGACCCATCTTCATTTGTACACGTGTCTATTCTAATCAGCCCAGGTGGTACGCGAATTATATTTAGATTTGGAATTTTGAAAGGCGCGAGCCTCGAGGGCCAGCGATCGATACCCCCAGGCAAATATTTCCCTTGAACTAATCACTCCTCGACTTTGCCTTTGCCTTATGCGCTTTTGGTACCGCGGTTCTTGGCCACGTGACAGCTACCCGCACCAACGGGTGGATGGTGGGTATATCCAATTAAGAAACAGGTCACGGCTTCAAACGGACTCTACTACAATCCTCCATGTCTTGCATGCCGTGTTTATGTTGACACAAGTGGACGAAAGGTCGAACTAAGCATCTGCATAAAACGACTCGGTTAAATACCGAGTGATAAAAACTAGTGTACCGAAATGGTCGCGTTCGACGTTAGAGCCAGAGCTCGTATTCCGCTCGAAGTGGTTTTACAGTCTGCCTAAGCCCCTCCAAACTCACGGAATATGTGTACTAACGACAGTCGCTTTACCTGCAGAGTCACTGCACGGGTGATACGTTTCGGTGAATAATGACGACATTTCTCGGTCGACGAGGAGTTATTATTGGGCGTAGTGGTCGTCGTTGGGTCGATACACACCGGTTATGTACTCTATGCGCTAGATTACGATTCCTCGGTAGGTTTCCGTGCTAATTTTACTGCCGTTGGACAACAGGTGCGCGGGGGCACAACTTGTCGGTATAGTACAGCGTCAAAGGTAGATATATATATATTTTTTCGCGCTAGTTCCGTCTCGACGAAAGAAAAATCGAAACCAAAGTAGGTACAGTAACCCGCAGCTGATTCATGAATGAAAAACTAAACATATTTGATACGTTCGTCACACGACTATCACAGACATCGGATGAGAATATAGTAGAAATAGAAAAAAAATGTGACATTGAGTAAATTCAATGCCTTTGGAAATGTATCCACTTTGAGTTAGTCCGCATTGAACACTGAACGCGAAAAGCACTCGGCATATGACGGTTCGTCGTATATATTTAGTAATACGTAAAGTAAGCTGTTGGCTTTTTTTCTATTTCTTCAGTCTCTCGTTTCACGGAAAAGAGGTCAAGTTGCAGCGGCTGAGTTTAAGCCGTTGATGCAAAAGGTAAATGATTGTATACTGTGAATATAAATCTCTCAGTCAGTTTGTTTTGTTTTGTTTTTGAGGACGGAAAAAATTCTCAGCTGGGTGTATCAACGAGATTTTTGAAAAAAAAGTTTCATCTGCAGGGTTGTGAGAGAGTCCGCAAGAAATTCGGGGACGGAGCCACGAGACGTTCCAAAAATGTACCGTGAATCAACCTGCAGAAAGAAGACGGTCAGCATCGCTACGACGGTCGATAATCCGTCTATGGATCGACTTCGTCGTGGCCTAAATATGAGAAAGCGTATCGGCCGCATCTTTAATACTCAAAGAGTTAATAAATTCACGTTTATAAAACAAATGAAAATGTCGGCTGCAGTACGAGGTTACTTGACCTCAAACTTTTACTACTTAATTCTGTTTTACGGTCACCGTCGGTCGAGCCAACGCTGCTCTTTATCCTTTAACCAACCATCAGCACCGAGCCTCTCTTTCAATCACTTCGTATCCACAAAGGGCGAAGTCCTTTCCTTCGTTGGTTGCTCGCAAGATCGCTCTTCTGACGATGACTGGCGGAGTCGCTGTCAGTGGTAACATCCTGGAATGTTTGTTTTTTTCGAGTGTAACAGCCAAGTTCAAGGTGTCACGTCGTTCGGATGCACACTACGTCTCCACGGCCGTCCGCGGAGGCAGAGTCAGGCGTTCCTAACTCGTGCGGGGTATTCCTGGCACAATCCTAAATATAGACTTCCTGATCACTGCAGCCAGTAGACGCGCTTCCCCGTCTCTTCTCTCTCGTGTGTCGATCCAACTGGCGTACGAATCTTTTACCTCTTGTTCTCTTCCCTATCGATAAAGTATAGTCGGTAATCTGAGGCCGGGGGTTCCCCTACTCTCACTACTTTCATCCACATCGAGGTTCGCTTGTGTCCCTGCTGGGAAATGCAGGAATCTCTGTCTCGATGCGGAAGGACATGGTGTGGTCCGATAGGTCACGTAGTACCGGGTACCGAAATGAAGGGAGCGATGATGGGAACCGAGTGGAAACCAAATACCGAGATTATTCGTGATTCTTTAACAATAAGGTTATCGTCTCAGGCCCTTGACTCTGAGTGGCGGTTAAGAAGTTTTCAATGTTCTTTTTGACGGCGCTAGGGTGGCGGCGGTTCGCCCCTCAGCCATCCCGGGTCGTTGTGGCGTCGGTGTGAATCAAATCAATCGAGAGGGTGGCTCGCAGTCTGTTAAACGGGTGAATGATTATGACGGTTATAAAGCCGTCGTGCAACGTGATGGGTCAAAGGGTTGAGTCACAGAACGTGACGTTTTGACGGATTCTCTACACACCTTATTCCACATCTAGGGAGGGACGCCATTTTTCGGGGTCTTCAGACCAGCGTATAGCGATGAATAATTGACTAATTTCTACCGGGATAAATTTTTTTTTTTACGTTTTTAACACCGCGCTACTCCCAACTGTTCTATAGGGTCTCGTACCGGTTTTATCCTCTCGGCTTCTCAGCCACGAGCAAATTTTCACCTGTTCAATTATTCAAACGTCGCCGTTGCTGGAGGAGTGGCTTTGTTTGCCTTTAGGTACCGCGAGAATGCTACGACGCTCTGGTGTATATTTTACCTGCGGTCTACCTCCTCGTCGTCCAACTCTTTTTTTTTTT
>JAFFZH010001388.1:0-13701 GCA_018420115.1 Euura saliciscinereae
TTTTGGCTGAGAAAATAGCGTTTGAAAATTCCAAGTGTAAATCATATCGAGGTCACGTGACTTTCATTTCACAAATCTCCGTCGCTATTCATTTTCCAGACCGAAGACTAGCGATCATATTGTTGATTTTATCTGCTATTTGTTTATCCATGGGCCCGCATTGAGCCGCAACGTATGTAAGAGCCGAAACGTCCTTCTGTTCCAACGCTATTTGAGCAGCCTCTAGTAGCATGCTGCAAATTGATGAGTAGACATCGAAAATACGTAAAAATTTTATTTCCAAGTTCATTTGGATGATAATATCTGATACTCACCCAACTTTTGCAACGTATTTCACTTTCAACTCGTCTTTTACTTTGGGCAGATACTTTTTTGCTTCTCCTACATTTCCATACTTCAAACATTCGTCAATAAATGGCTGTAAATGGTAACAAAATTCGAGTTATTCGATTGCTTGAAGTTGAGCAAGAGAAACAATGAGGACTAGGGTGGCAAATTCACCTCGTAACCGATCGGAGATTTTTTGCTTTTTGAGAACTTCTCCAATTCGACCCACAATCCCTTTTCCGAAAGGCATTGAATCCTCAGCCACCAGTACCTGGGAAATAATTTGATACAATATCATGATAATCATAGTCAATGATCTTCTTTCACAATATTTTACCTTCTGTCTGGTAATTTATACTCCGAACGAAGTCTATCTGCGAGTTTGAGTTCGTTTTGCAAAAGTAGAAGCTTAACAGTTTCGTGGAGAGGTTTTCCCACTACAGACTCGTGCAAGGTGTCTTCTAACGATCGTTGATAACGCAACAGCTTCACTTGCTCCTCTGTTAGTGCCGCGTTCGAATCGTTTTTAGCAAGTTTGAAGTTCTCTTGTGCCGATTGCAGCAACGTATCCCTCGACATAGAATTCTGAAAAATTAATCCAAATCATTCGGTAATGAAGATCGATAAAAGAGAAAATCGATTCAAAAAGATTTATGACCTTCTTCTGGTAGCTTTCTCTGATAAACCATAAAGCGTGAGAGTGAAAATCGTCGTGTTGGCTGTAAATGTCTCTCAAAGTTTCTCTGTTGTGTCCTTGACAATATTTTATGTACAATGCCATGGCGAGTGGAGAGTGCATGATGAATCTCTACAGAGAAAAAGACAAAAATTTATTAGCATAAGAGTCGTAATTTTTATAACGTTTGCTCCTCACCTGAAAATCTGCAAGTGGCATGTTTTCTCTGAGGTGAAGAATCACGGTATAAACTAAATCGGTATTTCCGCTTTCCACAGCTTTGTAAAGAGCCGCACGTTCCTCGCTCAGTCTCAGTAGCAAGGGGACCTGCAGTTGCGCTCTTGGCTCGTAGTCGATCAGCTGTACAGACAATCACATCGTTATTAAGAAGATTCAAATTACAGGATAATCACTCTTGCCTTACTTTAATCGCTAATTGTTTTCTCCCACAATCGGCAGCCTTTATCGCAATCTCGCTGTAAGAAACTCCCGGAGCGTAGCCCAATTTATCCGCTATTTCCTCTGCTATCTGTTCCTTATCCAATTGGGTTTGTTTGACCTGAGATATCAATTTTAAGTACCATTAAGCCACGAAATATCATTTCTTTATTGATAACAAACCTTGTAGCAGGCCCAATGCGCTAATATTCTGCTCTCCCCGTCCACCTCGGGTAATTGGAGATGTCGAGCGATTTGTATGCTCAGGTAATAGTGCCTCCTGGCCACGAGCCGATCGAGTAACACTTGGCTGGAGAGGCCCTGAAATCTGACTGTCAAGGGTACTACTGTATTCTAAATGAAGACATGGTGGCCACTATGAAGAGTTTTAGAAATCCCTGATTCCCTGATCAGTGGCCACCACTTGAGATTATCCCAAAATTAGTTGAATTTTTTTAACAAACAACAAAGGATACTGTGTGTAAGTTAACGGAATGCCTATAGCATGGTGACGAACAGCGTTGAGAACCCTCAGCTGGCGACACATGGTCACATATTCATCAGGATTAGTTTTTTTGCTGAAGCCTTTGCCGAATTTTGCTGCCTGAAAGAGTAATTTGGAATCAACGAAAGTTACGACTATTCTAGCACCAGATGGCCGTACCCTCATCAGAAGTTTTTGCGTTTCAAAGTCGAACTCGTAGCTAGCCGCTTGGATGCAATCCTCGATGGCACTGTCCAGTTTATCCTTGACGAGATCGATGTAGCTATCAGCCTTGTGGGATCTCTTTTGGAACTGCTTTGACGCTTCCAACAAGTACGAAGCAGGATCGGTGGAGTTTATTCTGAATATTTTCTGTACGACGCTCGGGACCTTTTGTATCATCTCATGAGACTGACTTGACAAGACTCGAACACCGTCGATTTCTGTGATTAGGTGAACAGGTCCGTCGTAAGTGTACATGATGGTCTCAGCCGTTCTTCCGACTACCATAGCTATGCTGTTCCAACAGCAGACAACAGCCTCCGTTCCACACCTTAGAAACAATCGAGAATTTTGCGATTATCCTGGGAGACAAGATGCGAAAATAAATCAGTAAAATCGATTAAACAGTTTCACGAACCAAGCTACGTCAGAAAGCGGTTCGCTGATGTTTGTGAAACACTCGCAGTACTTTCTCTTCAAATCTACAGAGCCGAGGTACAGATAGCCGGTGTCCGAGTACAGTGCGATGTGTCTGTTGTTACCAGACACAGCCATCATCTTTATACTGTTCACTTTGTTCGTGAAGTACGTACTCTGAAAAATATCACATTCAACTTCCGATCGAATATTCGGCGAACAAGTAGAAAATAAATTTCTAAACAGAAGGTAAATCACTCACGAAGGGAACGGCACTCGGTTTTTGATACATGTGATGAATCTGATAGATCCCTTCTTGATTAGCAACTATCACGTGACTGTCCCGCTCGCTTGTAATGATGCACCAGCAGTCGATCGGTCCTCCAGTTTCTACAAGAAGAGTTATTAACTTTGAAAAATTATCTATTCCATTGATTTCCAAGTTTGTCAAAGCCCAGAGGATAATACTAACTCGGAATTTCCGGAAGTTGTCTGACTTTGGGTTCACTGACATTGTTCACTAAGAATATGCGATTGGTAGAGGTAAGAACAGCCACTCCGGTTCCATTCATAGTGGTAAAATATTTGGCTGCGATGACTTTGGTCTCCTTTGCCTCCTAGATAGTGTAATAATTATCATTAACGAGTCTAAGACTGATTCTTAGATGACGAAATGTCCCCTCGTTTATCAATCCACTCACGCTTCCCATGCTGAAAGTGTGCTGGTAAGTACCAAACATGTCGTACATCAAAACCATCCCATCGTCCTGAACGCAAAGGAGCTCCTCCTGCTGAGACCAACCTAGGCGCACCAGCTGACCACTGTTCCACTGAAATTATTGAGGAGGCACTGTTCAGTGAAGGGAACAGAAGTCACCGATCGAAACAGTATTTGAAATTGTATTCTGATATTTGATCTAGTCTCATTCCACAAGCTGCTACGTAGCTATGAGTAGCGGCAGAGATAGGTAGAGGAAAAACTAGACAATTAGATCTGAAATGAACAGAGGAGTCTCCAGACCCCATTTTAACTCTGAATAATCACACCTGAGTCGCCTTATCGTAATAGTCACACTGGCAGGGCTGGTAGCGATAGAGGGGTCCAAAATAAGTGAGAAAAGTGAGTTTCTTACTCCAAAAAATGACTGAAAGTGACTGGGAAAAGTCAATATAAACTCAGTAACTACATTAACAGTCGTTGCAATCGGTTGTAATTCTAACAGAAGAATAATTTGAAGCGTTTTTGCGTGATACCAAACAGATTTGAGAAAAAAAAAAGGTATTTGTTGCCTTGCATGTACGAGCCTATGAATTCGGTAAACTGACCACATTGGTCAAAAACTGCGTGTACTTTCGTACATTATTGCACGCTACCAAATTTTGCATATTGCACCCGTGAAGGTAGATACTTAACAGGCGCCTCATACGGGTGGGTGACTCTAGTATTTCTAGAGACGGAGATTTGTTTTTGCGTGATATCGAACAGATTTGAGAAAAAAAAGAAATACTTTGGCATTGCGAAACAAAATTGAGACCAGAATAGTGACTCAAGTGATCAAATCTTGGAAAAAATGACTTCGATTGAAAGAAGTGACTAATAGTGAGAAAAGTGACTTGCTACCAAGCCAACTTTGAGCGATTACTGAACCAAGTCAGGGTGTAATATTCCCATATAAAAATTCAGAAGCATAATTTGAACATTGAAGAATATGCGTTCATCTACGAAACTGTAAATTTAGAGTTTTTGAGCACTAAAAAAAATTCCTGAAAAAAAGTGTTCCAAAAAACACAGTTTTTTACGAGGGGGAAATAACTCGAGGTTTGAGTGACACATCGATTCTTGGGTTGAAATAATTCCGAATAATTCATTCAATTTAAAATAATTCATTTAATTCTGAAAAACTCAGAGTGATTCAATGTAATTCAACTTAATTTGATGTAATTCACTGTTAATTCAGGTAATTCTCGTCAACTCAAGTAATCCACGGTTAATTCAGGCAATTCTCGTTAATTCAAGTAATTCACTTTCAATTTAGGTAATTATTATTACTTCAAGTAATTCTTGTTAATTCAAGTAATTCAATTTTAATTAAGATAATTCTCATTAATTCACGTAATTCACTGTCAATTCAAGTAATTCACTGTTAATACAATGTAATTCACTGTTAATTCAAGTAATTTACGATTAATTCAGGTAATTCTCGTGAATTCAAGTAATCCACTTTTAAATCAGGTAATTCTCATTAATTCGAGTAATTCTTGTTAATTCAGTGATTTACGAATTAATTCACGGCCTATTGACACGTCAATTCAAGGAGTTATTTCCCCCTCGGTTTTTTACTAAAAAAATCATAACTTTTTCAATTTCTAATATTCTTCGACAACAATTTAGAACGATGCTCTTCAGTTATAGTACTTCTGTAAGAAAAATTGTTTGATACGGTGTCTTTTAAAAAGTATATTTATTCTGATGGTTGGACTTCATGATTCGGGGCTTGAAAGAATAAAACAATTTTTCCGGCTCTTGCCTGTTTCCTCCTTGAATTCTTTGCTTGAAAAACGAACCTGGGTCAAATTGGCCCAGTGTGATCGCACCGTGGCAGGCTATAAACATGCATTTCTTACACCTATATTCTACACAATAATCGAAAAAACTGTAAATAAAGAAAAATCAAGCTCAAAACTCAAAGAATACATGAAAGTCCCCATACTTGCATGGACGCTATCAGTTTCCCAGAAGCTGAGTAGATGGAGATGATGGGTTTGCTCGCTCCTTGTACTTTTACGAGTTTATTAGGGTTCCGTGTAACGGCGATGGGTCCGCCGTACGGCGCAGCGACCAGGAAATTATGGCTGTTAACCTCATGTTGAAAGGATATCGGATACAGCTCAAATTTTCTGAAAAATTCAAATATCGCATTCCGAAGGTCTGAGATACAGAAAACGCTGCGAACATAACCTATAAAATATTTACCTAACGTAGACGTCTCTCCCGAGGGGGAACCAGTCCGCGGTTAGCATGACGGACATTTTTACTATTTTTTTGGTACCTTATGACCGTAGGATTTTCCAAAGTAGTATTAAATCAGTCAGTCGAGTGCGGATGAATTAAGGAAACACCGAAAACTGACAGATTCGATCGACAGAATTTTCATCGTTGAGGAACTACACAAGGTTTTATCGTTGGGGGCTGTGGCAGAGACTGTCGGCGGTTATTTGAGAAGAATCTGGTTCAATTTACGCGTAAATTATGCGGGGAGATTAGGTTATCGTCATTTGACAGCTCACTGACAGATAACCTCACTTCGAGTTTCGACGCCTCGTCGCCGGTGGCGCCACTCCGGACCAGTGGACTGAGATCGAACTAGACTACGCGTCGAGTTTGAACGCTCTTCGAATAGCGACAACTTACACGCGGTGCTGGACATCGTTGGGCAACGACTTACGTTATGATTTCTCCTCATTAAAGAAAATGTAGATTCGTATCTAACAATAGAATTATTTCCCCCTTATATTTAGGCTACTGATTCAAGGACGTAGCCTTGATATGAGGTTGCAATAAATTAACACAAATATAACGATATTTAGATTTTATCGATTAGAATTATTAGAATTAGAATTAGGATGAGTGTGAGGCCATAGTTTCGATAACCTTTACGGTTTTGCGAAGATTAAAGATTTAACGTTATCTCAACGTTAAAACGAAATTAATTTATTTCGGTCGAGTTTCTGCAGCTGTATGATAATTATGATAAATAATTTGTAGAGCTATTGGTTAGGAATGAATTATTCATGGCAATGTTTCGCACGGATGAAGAATCTTTAGGCCACAAAATATACAAAAGATTATCAACGCTTTTTCTTGAACAGTGTTTCTTGTAATATCGTAAACTAATATAGTAATGCAGATATTTTCATTGTATCAGCTCGATTACATCAATTTTTCGTTCTCTGAGATAAATTTCTGTGTGATTATTTGTATCATTGAAACCGAATGAATAAAGAAATTGAACCATTGGATTTTGAACGTGTATTTTATTACTTTTTCATTTTTGGTGTACAGGTGACTTCCTACTTCCAAATTGACTTCCATTCCAGTATTATGAGGAATTTATGTCAATGTGATTCTGTGTGATGAAGAATATATTCTATCGCAATCGCTCATTTCGCTCGGACTTTCATTTTTACATTCAAAACTGCTGAAATCCAAGAGAGCATAAGTTCTGGCGTCATCACGCTTTTTGGCAGTGGGCTGACCGCCTGAATATCTGCAATCATGAGCACAAAAAAAATCATCAAAAATTGGAAATAAAATCCAAAGCCTGCGGAACCGCAACCAACGTACAATTTCTCTCCGTGCAGCAGCATGGTCAAGATGCGCCCTAGGTGGGATATAAGGTGGTACCCGCAAAGAATACGGTACACTATAATACGGTGAAAGGCAATATCGCGGGTTCGGTCTCTAGGCTTGCCCGGATACCCGCACAGTACGTACAGTACACGAGGCGGCAGTCAGTCGGTTAGCTTCGCGTTCTCACCGATTCCTCTTCGGTCTCTGGTCTCTGGTCTCTGGTCCGGTGGTCTCTCGATACCAGATTCCCCGTTACATCGGCCAGCGCAAAGCGGTGAGAGACCAGAGTCGAGCGACCTGGTGCGGAAAGGAGTTCGAGGTAGACCGCCACCTCCGTCGGTGATAATAATCATTTTTTAAATTAAAACCGGAGAAAAATCAGTAAATTAAAAGTTTTAATTGTTTTAATATCCTGCGGCCGCATAATAATTGCTCGTCGGTCATACCGCGTCAGTGAGTGTGTTTTCTCTGAGCGTGTGTGTGATCTTTCCTGGGGGCTAAAAAGTTTCTTCTCGCTGGACCACACCGCGCAAGGTGATTCCGACTCGCGTTTCTTTATTTGGACGAATGGTGTGGACACAAACGTTTGACCTCGAAACACTATCAGATTGATTATATTCCGGACTCCATCAACCATGGTGTAAGTAGAGGCTGCTGGATAATCCATATTTTCATTACAGCACCTGGATTGTCGAACATATAAGGTGAATAGACGCCTTGGAGGATATAATGATCAGTTACTGAATGTGGGCTGTTGAAGTACAGTTAGATCCTTACTCGATTAGTCAATTCGATGTTACGGAGATTTCGCATTCCAACTGTTTCATATATCTTGTATCGATAATTATTTTCATTCGAGAATGTCGAATTCAGTTTCTTCATCTTGAATTCTGTTCTTGCATCTCGTGATGAATGAATTTAGCGCGTCATTTGTCACATGTTTTATCTTGTGAATTCAGACAAATATGTAGAAAGTCACATATAGTCAATCTTATAATTAATTATCATGTAATTTGTTTCATATTATATCTGGAAAGTCATGCCTATTCTATTTATCGTGTGATTTTTTATATAATTGTTCAAAGTCACAAACTAAATTATGTGATAAATTACATGATGTTTTCGTTCATAACAGTGTATGATTTACTATGAAATGCGATGTGTAATTTTTGTGTAATTGACATTACTTTTCCTGTTTATTTGGAAAGTAAGAATATATTATAATGAACAGGTTCATCCAGTTTAAGGTCGACATCGATCTAATCTGTCGAATTTATAGAAATATTACCGTGGACACGAAAAAGATGTTCAAATTGATAAAATTTTCCACTGCAGTGTTCGATTATCTCACGCAGTTGTGCATTTCACAACTGAATTTTTTTTCTCTTTGTGCAGGTTGTTGCACCTTTACATCTCATTAGACTCACTGTATAACTAACAGATTTTTTTTTCTTCTTACTGTAAGCAAATTGAATATTCCGTACCGGAAATATGATGCAGATCTTAGCGATGCGTCACTGCACCGCGCAGATGTTCTGTTAATGTTTCAGAAATATCATCATTAGCACTGAACTTGTTTATGGCTAACTTTATCAATCGATGTGCTAATTTTCATCATTTTCACTGTATTCAAACGTTAATGAAATTTTATTCTTTTCCCAATTGAAAAAAAAAAAAATGAAAAGATTCATGTAAAAATCGTTTCAGCAGCAAAAACACAAGTTATATCCTCTACGAGACTAAAAAATATCATTATTTCTTGTTGGATGACCAGCATCTTGAGTATGTAAATAAAAATGGTGTAACGTTACATAATATTTTAGTGATTCATCGACAATTTTATAATTTTACTGGAGTTCAATGACGATCGCGGATATCATGTACGTACGTGTGTGATGTGTAAATATTTTCACAGCATTCGGACTTACAGCTCTCGCGGGGTTAGTAAAAGGTCATATTGTTTCGCGTTGCGTTGTATGCGTGTACCTAACAGTTCACAAGGAAGAAATTGAGATTCTTTAGCGTCTCTGTGACTCGTGTACGTGGTGGGTATTTGTCCGAGAGCCAATCGGTCAGGTGTGAAAGAAACCGATATACCATGAGATTTTCAAGCGTAGTGTTAGCGAATGGTTCTTCGTCACTTAACGGAATGAAATTCAGATGAATTGGATTATTTTTATTCGGGTTTCATAACGGTTCGTTCATAGAAGAAATGATCGATGTCATCTTGAAACTTTCACAGCTTATTTTTCTCGATCTTCGATTCTGTGGGACATCATATTCCACGATCGCTTCGGTATACTGTAAAATAGAGTCATTCTAATTACATGCATTAGGACGTTACAATTGCAATTGGAAAGCG
The DNA here is from genome assembly GCA_018420115.1 of Euura saliciscinereae. NCBI lineage: Eukaryota > Metazoa > Arthropoda > Insecta > Hymenoptera > Tenthredinidae > Euura > Euura saliciscinereae. The sequence continues at coordinate 9,278 of JAFFZH010001388.1, forward strand.
AGAAGAATCTCACCGCATTATAGGAGACTTCGCCAATTCAGTAAAACGAAAATTGAAAATCGCTGTTAGAGGTCCTATAAAGAAAAAATCTTTCAGCAGTTTTTGAACAATGGTAGTATAAACTGGGATAAAAGAATTTCCATTGATTAAGATTTCCGCGCAAGGAAGACAAAAAAATCGCCGGAATCTTTTATTCACCGACCTTTTTTTTTGATTCCCTGACTTTTCCATGACTTCCCTGACAATTATTCCCTCCCTAATCTTGTATCTTCAGGGTCCGCAGCTATTTTCTGCATGTGGGATGTTTATGTCGCGAACATAACACGAGACACTTTTGTGAACCGGTTCTTTCAACCTTCACAATGAATAAAATACATTCTATTATGTTACCGGTTTTTTAGAATTTCCCTTGTCCAATCTCACCGGCATGGGCACTCCTACAATCGTTTTTATCTTATTTGTTAGAAAGGTTCTGCGCTTACCACCGTGATTCACTGTCAAGTTATCCACGATAGAATCATCGTTACCTTGAAATGAATAATTCGCCATTACGCAACAAGAGATCACTCGAATAATGCAGATGTGTGAAAATAATTGAAAACTCCATCTTCCCGAAGACAAAGCGATCTGCCGATCTTTCTTCATGATTTCATTCGGATTCAGATTGCTGCGTGGTTTGAGATTGAGAAACGAATATTATCCTCAATCACAGAACTGTAAAAAGCTCAGAATAAAAACCACTCGACTTCCGTATTATCCAATCCCTCTTTTATTCCCACTAAATTTAAATTGCCCGATCTCGGAACGAATCCGTCTCGCACAATTTAGTACCACTTTTATCCTGTACACCGATCCGTGGGATCTAGATACTCGACCATGATCACGTACTTAATTTCTTTTCTTGAGTTTGCTTGACAAAGAATCAGCTCGGAAGGGACTGCGAACCGCTAAAATGAGACAAAAATTATGTTCCTAATGTTACATCAATCAATGTGCCTTTCGTGCGAAAGAAATTCCCAGGTAGCACACTTTTGTCCCTTTATGGAATTGATGTAGACTAAAAACGTCTGACTGTCTTATATCGAGCCAACGGTTGACCATAAGCTGGAAAAAAGTTAAAGAATGTCTTCTGAACAGTCAAACGATAGACGAAACCGAAAAGTTGACTATTCTTAGACTTATAATAATAAAGTTTAATGAATTTTCTTGTTCTTTTATCTGATAATTTGATGATTAGGATTGATGAAAATCATATTGCACCCAATTGTTTATAGTTGGTTTTCACGTAAATCGAGCTATGTTAATACAGCGTTTGAATTTCGTGGTCGCGTGTGACGTCACTCAGTACAGTTTTACCGTCTGACGGCGCTGCGGACAACCATGGTCGACAGAATAACATGGCAGCTGAGTTACTGCGTGACGTCACGTGGGGTTTGAAAATTGATCATTTTCAATCGCTGTTTACAGTCACCTTAGGTTGATTCTATGATTATAATAGTTTACAAAAATTGTATTCAATGATCACGCACCCATTTATCATGGACATTTGTCAAGGCTCAATCTGAGGAAACTTCCCGATTGATCAAAGACTTTTACTTTACTACAAAATTATAATACGTCCAATGATAGTCAACGTCAAGATAAGTATGCTAGATGGGTTCGTCACGATACTGTGAGAACCTAAACGGTCAAGTCGCGGAGGCGCAGACTTTCACACACGTGAATTTCACGCTGATAGTTATTCCTTTTGGATATGATGTATTGCTATATGAGAGTATAAAGAACGCTTATACATCAGTAGTTAAACGTTAGCTCGAAAGATGCGTGTCTGTATAACTGTTCTACTTGGTGTACAGAGTGAAAGTTACACCTTAATAACAAGGCGGGGTACACCAAGGTGTGATGTACTGGGATAAATAATCCCAACCGAGTAGTCAGACGTCATATGAACCCCGAGTCAGGTTGACCTGATCTTAAACGGTCTTATCGTTTCGAAAGTAAAAAAAGTCGTCTGGTTGATTGAACATTGCTGAAAATCCGTGGTTTGTTTTAATCCTTTGTTGTTTTGACTGGATGGACGATGAGGAGGCACGTTGTCAATTCTCTATCTATAAAATCCTTCGACGTCTGGATATTGCAACGGCCCGTAGTTGAAACTATTGCGTAAATATTTCTCGGTCTGTGTAAACAAGGAGATTAGCAAGACGTTAGATATACCTACATCACACTAGAAGCTAGCTGTTAGGCAATTAAGGAAAAAGGTTTCTAAATATTGTCAGTCCAGGGAAGTCCGCGGTTCCACGTTTCGTATTCGAATCACGCGCACTCGCGCTCTCTGTACCTCGCATCATTACATCCCGCATTCTTCTACCAACGTCTACTTCACAAACTCGATCTTCATACATCTATATGGGAGGAATTTCTTGGAGGAAAACAAGGAACTTGATAGAATTTCTATAAACACTCTTTAAAATCATATTTTTCCCACATTTTGGCACAGCAATAAGTTTTCTAAAACAGCCGTTTTACGGACGGTCCGGTGAGTCTATGAGTGCGCATGTGCGGAGTACGAATGACGTTACTTTCAAGTCCTAGGCGTTGAAAGCAGCTTTATTTGTACTCTGCGCATGCGCGTCCGTAGGCAAATCTTAGATTATTGGACGCTACAGCCGTAGTCTCGATTCAAAAAACGCTCAACACATTCTCTTGTGTTCTATCGCGTATTCGCAATCGTCTTCGTACTATAAGGTTGATGCGTTAATTTCAGCAATGAAAACTACGAAAAGCTGTATAATTCTAGCCGGAACAAGATTAAAATTAAAATTGCGGTTCCATTAAGACCATGAAATCGTTTCATCGTTAGTCGTTTCAATTTCACCTCACCGTAGCTGTGCTCGGCTCGAGTGCAGGTCTGGGGCAAAACCTTAGATCATATGGATTAAATTATAGTCGTTAGGATAAGGCAGGATGTTCAACGTGGTCTTTATGTTGAGGTATTCGGTTCATTTCCTTACGATACCTCGTGATACACACGACTACCGTATTATTTTGCTCCGTTTATAACGTTGCTACAACGTCAATGTCCCCTTGACATCGACGCTAATCATCGTACATTCATAGGCACACCATTAAATACCATTCGCGAAGTCGAGTTCACCTGACGGTTTCTCTTTCTACACCGTATTCATAACTGTTCTACATGCTTCGCTCATTCACACATTCCAACGTAATTTCGAACGTAGGAGAAATTATTAAACGCTCCTAATAATGACGAAAGTAACGTAAACCTTTTCTGTACGAGCATTGAAAATGTAACAAAAGTCGATGAAGAAGAGATTGCAAAAGACAAGAGATTATGGATGGTTGATATTTTATTTACAGGAACTGGCCGGTGTGGAAAGGACTGCTGATCCTGATCCTGGGACTAATTTCACCACGAATATTTGCCCAGGAATGGCGACCGTGTGTGGAGTTGAAGAGGGACCTTTCGGTGCCCTGCAAGTGTTCCTTATCACCGGACCATTCTCGTGCGATAGCGATGGACTGCGACGGTATAATCTTCACCCGAGACACGATAGACGGTCTGAAAAGACAGCCGATAGTTTCGTTCAGCCAGAAGAACGTCGGGTACAAGAGCCTCCCCGAAGATCTTGTGAGCGCTGGATTACCGCTGGAAAAATTAGACCTTTCTGAAAATTCGATCAACAAGTTGATGGACCGGGTATTGCAGTCCCAAAATCGGCTCAAGGAACTCAGACTGGCGGATAATCTACTGGGAGACAATCTGAACCCCATATTTTCAAGCAATGAGTTTCACGAAATGACGGAACTCAGGGTTCTCGATCTCGGAAAGAATGGACTGAGGAGTATCGAGGAGGGAATCTTCAAGGGATGCGGAAAACTCGAGGAACTTTATCTCGACGATAATAATTTGACTTCGGTGCCAGCAGCTTCTTTGAAAGGACCACAGGCCATAAAGTTGTTGTCTTTGTCACGCAACAATATTGGTGAGTGAGATTTAAAAATTGACACGAATTTTTTGGATCGAGAATTTTTATCTTGTTGTATGCAGGATCCATAATTCGGGGTGCTTTTGTTGGGATCAGCGAATCTTTGGAGAGATTGGATCTGAGCTGGAACAGCCTGTCGTACATGGATGACGAAGCTTTTGTTGCCCTGGAAAATCTAGTTTCTTTGAACGTTTCACACAACGATTTAACCCGCTTCAATAGCGACGTTTTTAAAGGTAAATTATACTTTCAGTTTACAATTCATTATGAACAACTTCTGTACTTTTTGGAAAATATCGTATGGTGTGTTTGTGGAAAGTTAAAGTGTGCTCGCCATCATCGAGAAAATTGAGACTCCACCATAATCACCCTACTGAAAAACTTCATATGATAAAAGTGGTAAAAAAGTACATG
>JAFFZH010001390.1:0-12526 GCA_018420115.1 Euura saliciscinereae
ATCGGATTTTATTATTAAACGCGTCTAATACAAATAAAAGAACAGCACAATCTTGATATCATTCTATAGTATGGTAATAAATAGGTGTTAATATACTTAGTATTATGCACTCACGCGTTAGTTAATAATTGTACATTTTGTTCATAGCTGATGGAATCACCAATGACACTCGTCAAATCACTACACAGGCTATCACAAAGTTGATTGCTGGTCGAAGATGGTACAAAGTGGTTCCGGCAGAGCAGTAGAGCCCCACTAATTGTCGACTTTACATTCGGCACCATCTATGAACTCGCCAGTACTTTTTGGTCTAAAATTGAATTTCCTCATTTCTGTATTATCCATAACATTTGTTTTTTTACTTTTATCACATAAGAAGACGAGCTGCAGTGAAATCCCTCGATAGTACTACGGCTAATCGAATGTGCGCAGTGCGGAAAATGACAAATGGAAAATGGAACTAACGATGAACGAAGAAGACTATGGAAACGGGGGGAAAAGGCTGGATCGCGGACACTGGGGCGAGCGATGGACTGTTGAACTACTGAGGGGTTTCACTGTATAGTGTATCCCCCACAATCTTTACTCGTGATCCAAAATTGATTTCTAAACAGGTATATCTCGAGATAATCATGTAAATGCCAATTTTTATTTAGTCAGACGAAATGAAATAATGGTGGGTGATAAATAATAAGTGCGTACATGTGTATAATGACTGATGAATAAATTTATATAAAGTAACATATTATTATCTTTGGTTTACGTATAAATGAAAAAATCTCGGGAATCACCCGGTACATATAACTATGCATATGCGGCACCATTTTGCGGAGTATTTCAATTTGCGCAATAACCACGAAATGACAACCCTAACATTATGACCTATGATACAAATACAACGAGACACTTCTTCACATATTAATGATAAGCATATGTACTAGTTTATGGTGATGAAACCTGAGGCCACAAAATTCTAATATCTCTCTTGGCTGACTGTTGTGAAATGGAAGTCACGTGACCTCGATATGATTTACACTTGGAATTTTCAAACGCTATTTTCTCAGCCAAAACACATTCGATTGATGTGAAATTGATATCAGTGACGTAGAAAAACTGAATGAAGGGCCTGCCAATCGTGGATTTTCGAATATCGAAAGACATAATCAGAATTTTGTGTAACAATATTGTTCTTTAACCCAAGGAGGTGCTGCCCCTCGCGGAGAGAGGCAGCACTTCCTTGGATTACAGAACAATATTGTTAAAAAACTGTTATTACGTCTCGATTTTCGAAAATCCACGATTGGCAGGCCCTTCATTGAGTTTTTCTACGTCACTGATATCAATTTCACATCAATCGAATGTGATTTGGCTGAGAAAATGGCGTTTGAAAATTCCAAGTGTAAATCATATCGAGGTCACGTGACTTTCATTTCACCTTAATTGAACGCTATTTTTCTTGCCCATTTGGATTGAATTTAGAGTTTTGGGGTCAGGCTGTGACCACCTATTTATTCAAATGTAATTTTCAACACATAATTATTGATTTCGTTATTGTATATAGTTCACCGCTGTGACAACGACGATTAAGCTCGTGCAACAAAACTTCAACTCAATGTAAGCAATGTGCAGGGGGAAAAATTGATCCCTTTCAAATATAACAGATTCTTGTATATGTACAATTTTTTATTCTTCTAAAACAATCGAGTCCATACGATCAGCTTGTCTGCATAATACCAATGGCTTGTATAATTTATGTGGCGGTAGTTGGCAGATTCATTCTCTCCAAACTAGACTTATTAAATTCAAGTGATCGCTGGAAGTTGGAAGTGAATTCGATCTGGACATTTGTAAGATAGCTCATGAAGCAAAGTACAGTTTTATACTGGAGAAGGAGCAAGTTGCAAAAAAAAAAAATTGAGCCCGTAACCAGTACGTGTGATTTGTCTTGAATAATGTAGGATTTTTAATTTTCTGTTTGGAATGCCGTTAGAAAGATGTCGACAAAGTCAGGGACAAAACGAATCGAACTAAATTTCTCAAGAGCACATTTTTCTCAGACCCCTGCCAACCACCTCGACATTTACTTCCACAAGCTAGTAGTACCTAAAATTGTTATACGTCGTACGATTCTTTCGCTAACAGTCTTCTATCTAAATTAGGCTTTTGAAAAATCTCGTGCTACATGGCACATCAACACAATACAAGTAGAAAATGATTACAAACTATTGTTCAAGATATAGACTTCCGTAATATTGATTAATATGGCACCAATGGTCAAGTGAAATATGCTGTGCGGGATATATTTTCCAAAAAATGATCAATTTAAAAGCTATTTCGGTCGAATGATTCATGTATTGAGGGAGGGCACGTCCTTTGAAGAGGAGAAAATGTAGTTCAAATTGTATTCTCCTGAAACTGTTTGCCCTGTTTTTTTTTTGTTTTTTTTTGCTGATTGTGAAATCAGATGAAACACATGAAAAATGACTCACACTCTATATCGAATAGAAACTAACAGATCATGATTGATGATTACATGTGAACTACGATAGAAAAATAAGCTCAGCTATCGATCTTTCATTAGAGAGTATACGGCGGATAGTTTGTAATACAGAGAACTGCTAGATTACGATGTTAAATTTGAAACGGGCACACTTGTCGATATTCTATTGTATTCTTGTTAGTGTCTGTGTCAAAAAGATGTATTTCTATACCGGTTCCGTGTGTTAAAAAATCAGTGTAACAGTGTGAAAATCCGAAATCCTCTCTTTGCAAACCCTAGACCCTAAAAGTAGCTCAGAGACACATTTGAGTTGAGTAAAATTCTAATAATTTCTTGTTCTGTGGGCAACGAATTTGTACCATATTTTTAGAAGAAAATTGCGTACTTTTTTCTTCGTGTTGCTGAATGTGCAGTTGAGAATGCTTCGTAAAGTAAACTAATTGTAAAATACTAAGTGAGCCAGGTGCTCCACGGAAACTCGGAATGATATCGAGGAACATTAAGATAGCAGAATGATACGACTACTAATTGATTTGTTAAACAAAAACAATATAAATACTCTGAGCGCTCAGTCATTCTGTTCGATGTTAATTTTTATAATTCCATCATCTGTGTCACACAACTTGATTACGGATATGGACTAAGATTAAGAGACATCAGTGTTTACGTATAAATAAATACTAATAAGCCTTTTTTGTGAATTATTTTTACCATTATCGGTGAAATTGTAGAATTATAATTTTTGGTTTTTAGCTGAGAAGATCTAGTTGGATTGTAATCCAGTCAAATTTCACATTCTAACGAATTCAGTTCACTCGCTTGGTTGTTTAGTGAGTAAGTCATTTGGTAAACTCTTCTAGGGTTTCAGGCTTTAACCCTGGTTGCACGCATAATTCAACATCTTGTATTTTATATCTATAGTCGGTGATTCAGTATTTCAGCTTTGACGTAAAAAAAAAAAAAAAAATCGTACACCATAGGAATCTATTCGAATACATAAGTCAAAATGGCTTCAAGTCTATGCAACTCGGAAAGAGATGAATACAATACTCTTTGATCACACTCCTCTACTACTCTCTATAAATTCATATTACAGTAGCATTTTATTCTCATGCCTTTAATTTTACGTTACGTTATTACTTTAAACAGTATTTCATTGAGAAAATAATTATTTTTCATATAGCAAGCAAAAAGTTTACCTTATTCCGTATTAATTCTTAGATATCTTTTCTTTCTCACTATCACTCTCTCTCTTTCTCTCTCTCTCTCTCTCTCGCTCTCTCTCGTTCTCTAACTCTCTTTATTATTTCATCTATGGCCCACTTATTTTACCAAATGTACTCTAATTTAGACACAAATCTTTAATTCTTGTCTTTAAATTTTAATAAATGGAACGTCAAGAAATTAACAACCTCTTTCGAAGAGGAAAATATATTAAAACCTTTTACTTTTTTTTTTCAATTTTTATATACTAATATTGTTAGTTATTGTATTATGTCTTGCAATGAGCATATTGGGACATTGAGAGCCTTTGGTTCCTGTTTTCTTCAATTACATCGTCTATATTCAAGTTTTTATCGCAGATTTGTTCATTTCAATCATCTAAACAAATGTTTATCGTAAAACTATATAACGTACAGCTAAACACGTCTTCGAATTATGCTCGTTGTCGATTATGCTCATCGGAATTTCGAGCTCAAGTTATTTATAAAATAACAAATCACTTCACTTCAGAGAGTCGACAGATCGATAATTAGCGAAGGAAGGAAGCTGTGTCTAATATCATCTTCACCCGATGGTTAAAGCGAAGTGTGCAAATCAGATCTCTACCTTCCAATGAATTTCATTATCAAAATGTATTCCGAATCGTTGAGTTTGCAGGAAAAGTAAATTAGTTATTCCACATTTAATTGCATTAGAGAGCTTTGAAAAAACATTAGAATATCAAATTATTATTGTGGAATCATGAAAAATTGATAATCCTAACAAGTCAACATTGTAAAATGTTTGAAACATTTCGCATATAATATTTGCACACCTCTAAAGTAAAATAATGATTCTAAATCCCAACGGATACTTTTGCTCAGGAGGTTCCTCAGGCTCTAGAAATACATTAGTTCGCACATCAAGATTCACATTCACAATTCTGACACTAAATGCTGACAAATGCATCTCGAGTACTGGTTCATGTAATTAATCGTGGACTGTGGAGACCTTCGACTTGAGTGTCTATCGGTGGACAGTGCTGGGTATCCGGCGGACCCCAATCGTGCAAATTTCCACTGTTTGCTAATCTATGCGTAAGTCGATGAGCTATTGAGAATCCACCGCTGCCTTCTAGTTGCGTTAAAACGATGATGACTTGTCTGAAAATTGCAAACACATCCTAGTACAATATACCGTCCATAATTTCAGACTCCCATTTTGCTCACCTATGCAGCGGAGGGACGCTGTCGGCTGTTCTCAGTTGGCCCCTGGTTGATACTACGTTGTAACTTTCATGGCAGTCACATTTTACGTGAATCCATTTATTAACGTGACGATTTTCAACCATAACGACTAAACCCGCCCAACCTTTGGTCAAGTAATAGGCCGTCATGCCTTCTCTCCCCTGTAAAATCCAATCATGTGTGAATATCTTTGTTCGCTCGATGTCTCTGCCATTTGTTGAAAAACCAAGAGTTACCTCATGCCGTTGCCCCTTGGCTAATGTTAAGCTGATGATAGCGTCTGCCAACACGAATGCTGGCGGAGATATTTGCTCCACCAACAGCCGCTTGGAACTATGAATTGCGAGTACGTATTCCGGATAGCTAGACGTATCTTCCATGCCTGTGTGCCAGTGGTTGAAAGCAAGGCATACAACGATGTACAGATCTCTTTCCAGCATTTTATGACATCCGACGAACCCGCGAACTTGGCGTTTACTGTGCTCCACCAATCGGCCAACTTCGGGTGCCGCTGGTGATCTGGTCCGGAAAACTACGACGCACAGGTCCAACTGAGAACGTTGTGATTTTTCGGAATTCCTGTAAGTTGTAATTCGATGTGATTGACGCAACTATTCCAGAGTATCGGCGATTGGTTTGTTACCTTTGACCTTCTTGGAATAATGTGAATTCCGTTTCGGTTGGTTCCAGCACAGTGAGCAAGACGCATGACAAATGTCTCAGTGAAGACAAAGGCGGTAGCGTGCCTCTCAGTCGAACTTCACTCCAGCCAACTCTGGTCTTGCAGATATCAATGCAGTCGAAGTATTTCAGTACTTCGTCAAACGATATCCAGAAAACACCATCCGACGCGCCGTGAGGCATGAGCATCTCACGTAACTGTGGTGTCCAGATCGGACTGTCGTCTGACCAATCTCCTTTCCAACTGTAGTGACCCCAAGGATTACGTAGCCGCAAGAGTCTTATGCCCTATAACAGAGATTTTTTATGAAATTCAAGATATCAATTAGTGGAAGTCAACTTTGTAACAAGTCTTCCAAACTAGAAGGACATTCACATTAAGGTGGCCCTTATTTGGGGGTCGGTGAAATTTTGTCCACGACGCCCCTCAAATCGGTTCAGAATAAATAAATAAAAGTCTGAGTGAAATTTGAGCTCTCTAGCTCAATGGGAAAGGGTGCCTGTAAGCCCTTACTTTTTCCCATTCGATTAACATAGGATTTTTGACTGACAGAATTCATTTTTTTCTTCCAAACCTATCTTGTGCTGGAAAAATCTATCCCTCCGTCTTTTTATAGCATCATAGTGTGTAATCATGTACAAATTTTTTCAGCCATCTGCAATGGCATTTCACACAGTAGCGGCGGCCGACAGAGACTGATTTTATCAGATAACTGTTGATCTATCATCTATAACCATTTATCTACCCTCAAAAGACTTGCATCATCTTTTCATTGGGTGTTTGCGCGATTTATACGGAATTCATTTGAAAATCATGATTTCTACAACATTTCATTCATCACAACAATGAAGCTCAATTTATTCTTGAAGAGTAACAATTTGAATTTGTTAAAATCATGTCAAAATCATGATTCCTAATTACATTCAGTAGATATTGTGTCAAACCCCAATGAAAAGACGATAAGGGTTTTCGAAAATTGATAGAACATTGATTTTAAAAAAATATCAATATCTGTCGGCCGCATCGGCTGTGTAAAATGCCATTTCAGATGGCTGCCAAAATTTGTACATGATTACACACTATGGTACTATAAAAAAACAGAGAAACAAATTTTTCCAGCACAAGATAGGCTTTGAAGAAAAAACTGAATTCTGACAGTCAATAATCCTATGTTATTCAAATGGGAAAAAGTAAGGGCTTACAGGCACCCTTTCCCATTGAGCTAAAGAGCTCAAATTTCACTCAGATTTTTATTTATTTATTTTGATCTGTGTTGGGGGGCGTCGCGGTCAAAATTCCACCAACCCCCAAATGAGGGCCACCCTAATTCACATAGTATTTGTACATAAATCCATGTACTCCTTTTGTTTCGAAACTTACTTCAACGTCCCTTACGTCCAGAACCGAATATGCGTGTCTGAAACAGATAACTAGTATAAATTTCACTCAAGGGTCACTCTGTTTCAGAATTGAGAAAAAATTCCTTCTGTTCAGTTTCTGTTTTGAAACTGAATGGAAAATTGAATCGTGAATACTTTAAGTATTCCAAGTGAATGTCATAGGGCTTTTTCCAAATATTCTTAATTCAACGTAGAATTTTTTAGAATTCCACAATGTCGTAAAAATCAGAAAAGACAATCCACCTGTGGCACTACTCAGAAATTTTTACAGGACCACAGATCTCCTATCACTATGACTTGAGGGGCTCACACCACTCTGGCGGTGCCTAAAATTACCAGTTATAAGATTGTTTTCCCACCCAACCACTGAGTGAAAGTTATTCTTTTTTAGGGGGGTTGTTGTCCACTGTATTGACTACGAATTCCCCAATTCTTATTGCGTGTCCTTGAAAAATACACTGTAGCATCCGATAAAGGCCGGGATGACTACCAAACCAATGGTCCAATTGACTTCAAATTTGGGAGCAATAATCACAACAAGATTACGTCCAACCTAGCGTAAAATTTCTTTGCTCCTGTTTTAAATTGTGGAAATAAATAAATAAATAAATGAATAATTCCACTCGCTAATGCGCCTCACGAGTTTTGCTTCTCCGGGTGTATTTTTCGAGAAAATCAAGTCATATTATAGTGGACGCTGAACTACCAAAATACACAGTTTTCACCCGTAATAGCGTGGAAAGATTTGTGGTCATTTTAGGCTTCGTCAGGGTGGCACGGCGCTTCAAAGCTTGTGTACCTTGGACGAAGGCCCTTCCTCTGATACTCTTCTTCGTCGACTTTCATATTTCCACCTCCGCAACTAGCCCCCATCAAGAACATAGCTTGCCTCGAAGACAGAAGCTGTGCCCATATTAAATCCTTATCTAATTCATCTTCGCTTGGTAGAGCCGATGGCTGCAATGGAACACTTTCACAAGGTGCACCGGTCAGAGTAGCGAGACCTTCGATTGCTCTACCAGACACAAGAGCCTCGTAACATCCGTGAATCTTTGCAACCGCCTTCTCAATCAGCGGTACCCACAGTTGTTTTCTTTTTGCCTGTTTATACATTAACAAAGATAATATTATTGTAAATGATGCGTTAGTTGGTCACTTGTTGCCAATGGGTATGACCTGGGAGTAGACGAGATGTCCTCTTTTATCACATGGAAGTAGATCGTCAACTAGTACAGTTGTCCATTTGCCGTCCTTGCACAATCTCACTTGGTAAGCCCCTTCCGGACAAGTCTCTTTCATAACTAGTACTCTCCTGACCAGTTCGTCACTTTCTGCTAATACTGCCAGTGCCGATAGGAGCCAGCAATTTCCTAAAACGCCTTGAGATATATCAGAAGGTAACGGCGTCCTGAACACCGCCCAGGGTAACTTGGAATCTACGCTCGAATCGACGTTTATTTGGTGCGGTCTTCTCCACTGGACAACGTGATTATCTTTTGTTTCAGCGGGGTTGTAATACAACGACTTTGGTGCCGGTGGAAAAGAGTCGTCTACAAACGGTTCGTTAGTCTGCAATCAGAAATGTAACATGTGATGATAACGTCGGCGAGTGGGTCAAAAAACTGTTTCAGTAGTCGACGAATTATACCTCTTTACAATATCGAACGATTCTTTCCCACTTTTCCAAGGCTTCTCTCTCTTCTATTTGGCGTAAATTTTCCATCACGACACTCTCTTGCCTCTGAATTCTGAGGGTACTGGTTCCCGGTTCCCCGAGCCTGAGCCTATCGCCAGGTATTTGAGAAAGAGTTTTCGAGCTTTGGCACATTTCGCAGCTTCCGTTGGTACTTTTGTTCTCGTAAGTGCACAACTTGCATTGCCACTGAAACATGGAAATTAGTCAAGTTAAACACAATTATTGGTCAAAATTGTAACCAGGTATGAATATTACCTGCGTGTGAGTGACTTCTTTGGTTCTAGATTGCCTCTTCTCTCCAGCTCCGGATCCGTTTCTGCGCACAGAATTCCTGTGCCTGGGTGTAACTGCTCTTGAACTTGCCGAGAGTAAACAGGTCAGTCTGGGACTCGGACTCCGCGGTCCGGAAACCCTGTTGTCCCGGGGTACCTCGAGAAAGTCAGCAAAAGTTTTGCAGGCGTTACAGCTCTGCGCGGTCAACGGGTTCCTCAAAGTGCAGGAGGGACACACCCAGCTTTCCCCTTTCCGCAGAGTCGGATCATCGAGATGGCTGACGCTCCTGAGTTTTGATCCGGCACAAGCTTCACAGGTCGTTCTTGTCGCTGCATTCAGTAAGGTGCATTTCTTACAGGTCCAACCTGGCGAAGGCAGTTCTATAGAATCGTCAAGATCAGATTCAGCCGTTGCAAGAGTCGCGGATTTAGGTGGGGTGTATCTAACGCTGTCCCTAGAAACGATGATTGGCGAAGAAGCTTGCGATCTGCAACTCGCTCCATCCTTAGTTACGGTAATCAGGCTCGGCTGCGCTAACGACGGAGGTGATCTCAGAGACGAGCAGATATCACAGCCGGTTGACCAAAGGGGATTATAGGCATAGGAACATTTCCGGCAAGTCCACATGCGCTTTAAGGGACTGGCTTCCGCTGCCTCGCCAACCGGGCTTGTGGACTCGCTGGCCGCCTTTGCAGCTGTAGTGCCAGATTTGCTGTTCTGTTTTCTTGGCAATGGGGGCGGCGTATCAGGATCCGAGATCCCTATGTATGAATACTTTGGTTTGGAATTAAATCCAACAGAATGAGGCGGAACAGCGGGAGGCTCTTCCTCGTTCAAACTACGACGGTTTGCAACTTTCCGTTGGATTATATTAGTCACCGAATCAACCTCGGAAAATGATCGCCTGTAAGTCGGAGGACCTGCGGAAGATAGCGCCCTAGGTTCCCAAGCTGGTACGCTGATGACGACGCCGCTGCAGGGCGCGGGGCTTCTGGGAGCTTCGCAAGCCTCGCACTGTTCCAATCCAGGTGGATTATCGAGCGTGCAATTATCACAGCTCCAGAGGGCGTCGTCTTGCTCTACTTCAGAGACCATGAGGCTTGTTGGTCTCTGGATTCCTGTTTCCGATATCTTCTGAACGACGGAACCGTTCGACAAGGAACGGCTCACCTTGGACTTTACACGTTCGTAAACAGACGGACTGTGCCGCTTTGGGGAACGCTGAGAACTATCAACGTTCTCTGTGTACACAATCGGCGGGGGATCCATTGTCTCAACAGGGGGCAAGGTCCAACTTTCACGGTTTGATCTTGTTCTCTCGCTACGACCGAGACTGGTCAGCTGAGCCATGGCTGTGGAGAAGATTTTATCAGAAAATATTGTCATTCATAGAATATGTGAGAGTTTAGGTTGATTTATTTGACAAAATTATCAGAGACCCATTGACGTTATCTCTCAACTTTGATAAAAGGAATGTGGATTGCATATATATGGGAAAGTGATTTTCTCACCTTGATTAATTTTATCGGAATTAACTGCAGCAGAGGCAACATCTAGATTGTCCGGATCCAGTCCTATCGCAGAATTTGGATTTAAATCGTCTTCTCCTAGTTGTAGATTCCTGAGTCTGAGACCTCTCGGATCCTTTCCTTTCTGCGTCCAAATATGAACTTCTTGTTCCGATATAGTCGGAGGAGTAGTTCCGCAGGCTATACAGTTGGGCGATGTAATTTGCTTCTTTTCTTGTAAACATCGAACACAAGTCCAAGAAATCGGCAGACAAGGTAAGGAGATACTAGGCTTCAGACTTCCCGCATTAGCCGCACTCCCGGACCACGAATTCCTCCGATTTATTTTACTCAAAATTTCAAGCGGTCCGAGATTATTCCTGGTGAAAATTATAAAAGTATTATCCTCATCCTTATCTCTGCTCACACTAAATTCAATGTATCTAAGCTCGTATCTAATCTTAACTACATCGATCCGGTCAGATAGCAATAGGCATCAGCTGTTTGAGTGATCGATGCAAGGAAGCTAGTCAATCTTTTGTTTTTCCATAATAACGCGATCTTCGTTTGTTTACACTGTGTGTTACATTGCAAGAAGTGACTTTCACATCGTGTAAGTATGCCGAGGTTTCGGGATGAAACTTGACAAAGGGATGAAACTTTCTCACCTAGAAACAGCGGTGGTATTTTTGAGGGAGAACGACGACGGTTTTGAAAGGAATAGACGAGTTGTTTTAGTGCCATTTTTTAACTGATTAGTGAAATTGAGCCTTGGCGGGGGCGTCGGAGGCGTAGAGACCTCGGAGGAAGGTTCGCTCTTTGACTGGACATTGGTATTCCTCGACGACGATGCGGGTTGAGGGTCTGTTTTATTCTCGTTTACCCTACGAGGCTGTCCGCACCTGGCACAGCTCGCGGTCTCAGTCGGGTTTATGAGAGAACACTTTGAACAATGCCACTGTAGCACCGAAGCAATTGACCCCATTCTCCATTCGTATTCATGGCTTTATTGTGATGAATTCAAAATCAGACAATCTTTCAACAATCGAATGTTGAAATATTCGTCCTAAAGTAACAGATCACCAAGATATCCTTTGTCATATGTTTTTTAGCGGCCATTTTTCAAATCGCTGGCACCCCGTATTCACTTGTCAAACACCTTGATTTAATACGTTTTTCATTAAATATCCTATCGACGTCAACATCCTCGGTCATAACAGTCATTTTTTTTACACAACTTTATGCATTTCAACCGCTTAGCAACAACGTTTTATACCCTACATAACAGGGTTTCGATTTTTTCACGTTTCTTTGCGCTCCGCGCGGTGTTGACTACGCTCAACTGACCCCAGGGCTGTACGACGCCACGCAACTCTAAGGTGTACACAAAACTTTCGAACACGAGGTGACCAAAAACCGGAATTTCCTATTCAAGACTCATAAAAATTACACGCCTCGTATCCGAAGCTTTATTCATTATTTAAAAATAAATTCCCGCCACAAAAATGCACGTGAGCCAATCGTTACTCGTTTCGACATTAGAGCGATTATAATTATTTTTCCGTCACAGTTTCATATCTTCGTCATTCCAATACATTCCCTTAATATTATAGTCGGGGGAAAAGAATTTAGTTGAATTTTTTTATATAGGTGAAATGAAAGTCACGTGACCTCGATATGATTTACACTTGGAATTTTCAAACGCTATTTTCTCAGCCAAAACACATTCGATTGATGCGAAATTGATATCAGTGACGTAGAAAAACTTAACGAAGGGCCTGCCAATCGTGGATTTTCGAAAATCGAAAGACATAATCAGAATTTTGTGTAACAATATTGTTCTGTAACCCAAGGAGGTGCTGCCCCTCGTGGAGAGAGGCAGCACTTCCTTGGATTACAGAACAATATTGTTAAAAAACTGTTATCACGTCTCGATTTTCGAAAATCCACGATTGGCAGGCCCTTCATTGAGTTTTTCTACGTCACTGATATCAATTTCGCATCAATCGAATGTGTT
>JAFFZH010001397.1:0-16004 GCA_018420115.1 Euura saliciscinereae
AGTTTTTCTACGTCACTGATATCAATTTCACATCAATCGAATGTGTTTTGGCTGCTCGAATGGGTTTTGAAAATTCCAAGTGTAAATCATATCGAGGTCACGTGACTTTCATTTCACCTTAAGCAACAAGTAATTTGTTTACTCACATCCTCAGAAACGGCATTCCCATCGAGAATTTCCTTGCACTCTAGTAGCCTCTGATCGACAAAGAACCCATTCTCTTCCGTTGCATAGGTTCCAGTAATCCCGATGAGTCTCAAAGCCGGATGTTTATGCACAGTGACAAATTCCGGCTTTTCAAATCTGGGCCATGAGACGAGTTTCTCCTTCGCTTGAAGATACCCGTCCTTATCAACAACTCCAAAAATCAGCCTTTCAATAATTTCAAACCGTTCGTCTTCGGTCCCTCCATCCTGTGCCGTCTCCTCAGCCTCGAGACACTCAGTATTCGTTTCCACCTTCTTCTCTAATTCTTCTTCACTCTGGTCTGAAAAATCTCCCCAGTCTTCATCCCACCCTGTTCCGTCATTAGACTCGAACGACGCAGCTTCTGCAGAGAACTTATCTGGAATTCGTTTGCTCGATGGCTGCGACTGAATAGAAGTAACCTCTTGCCGTATTTCGAGTTCCCCAGCAGAATTTAAATTCTCTCTTTGGTTCCGATCAGGTTCTACTTCAACGACTTCTTCCGCAGCTTCTCTGACATTTGACAAACAGGAAGACCAGTAAAGGAGTCCTTTCGCTATAGGGCAGCCTTCAAAGTTTTCCACTGCCTTTGACATCCTGTTTATCAATTCCAGGGGATCATAGTAATACCCCACTCCGTCAGGTTCTAGTTTCTTGTACAGTTCCAGCGAATAAAAGTAGGCGGCCAATTGAAGCCGCAAATCTACGTCCAGAATATCGTCAAATGCTGGTTTTACAGAATCCGTATCGCAAGTGCGGAGACTCATCAGATAGGATATACCCAGTAAACAATCTTCAGTGAAAACGTGTCGTGCACATTCAACGAATACTGGAATGAAAAGTGAAGACATGTGAGAACTTGAAATGTTGATACACATATTTCAGTGATTTCAGGGTAATCCGATGTGTTTGTTTGAAAAATCATACTCACAATGATCAATGCTGCTAACTTCGACCCCATAGCTAGCACATTCTCCGAGCAGAGCAACCCTGACCAAATTCTGACACAACTTGAATTTACTGTCCTTAACATCCGGCAGTGAATACTTTGAATAATTCGTATCCAAATTACTGACAGAGCAATCATCGTGCAAACTTTCATAAAAGCAAGAGAAACTCTGAGGGCTTTTCGCCAAAGCATCCAACGTCAGTATCTCGTCTTCACCTGGTGCTGAATCCGGTCGACTTTCACCAACGAAATTCAAATTCAAAGTGTGTTTCCAGAAACTCTTATTCCCCACATTCTTCAGCAGCGAATATGTCGACTTCTTCACTAACTCCGCAGAGCTTCTCACCATTTGAGTTGACGTTCCAATTATGTTAGGTACCGCAAATTCTTTGGATTCTATTTGAGGCTGGAATCGAAGGAGAAAGAGGATAATTATTCAAACATCCGTAATTTTATAAGTCTAGAATCCTAAGTTTAAGTATTCTCACAGTAGTCATAGCATCAGTAAACTCGTCATCGCTCTCTACCATGTTTTCAGACACTTCGGTAGGTAATAAGTCATCGAGATCTTTATGGAGAATTTGTATCTCGAGTAAATGTATCCGACGTAATAGGGTCTCGAGAAGGTCCGGAGGGCCGCAGTTCATAGCAAAGGACACACATTTCTGTCTGAACTTTAGGTCTTGGTACTCATCATCATTGCCAAGCTCGAAGACTATCCTCCATGCAGAGGAATTGCTGTGATCTATCAAACGCTGACAAATCGCTGCACAGGCGCCGTAGTCTTTCACCTAATTATGAAGAATTTCTGTTATTATAATCGATGATAATTTTACCACTTTTGATTATATTTCAGGATTTTGTGATCCTACCAATTCACTTTAATGAGATTCTTTCACTAGTTTTTGGCTTTATTGCCGGTTCTAGATTTTATACAAATTCTTTACGTGTTTGGAACAACAAACAAATCTCTCTCTCACCTCGTAAGCTCTTTTCGCGATCAGTTCCAAGACCTTGCCATCCCTATTCCTCACGTTATATTTTTCGATTCTCAAGTAACTCGCCAGATTGAGCAGTCTTTGAGTGCTTTTATAAGCGTCTTCTTGATTTTTCAAACAACTTTCGATTAATTTTATCCTGTCTTGGCTCAGTCTGACTTGCAGGGGTAAAACATTGACGTTGAAGTCATTCAAAATTTGTAGAGCGCTTATCAGCTCGTATTCCTCCTTGATGTCCGCATTTTCGTCTTCTATGAGATACAAGCATGCTCTAGAAATGCAAAATTTTGTCAACAAAAAATACGAAATATATGTAACACAGAAATTTTCAATCTCATTACTTCGCAAGCTCCATGCTGTTGTCTGTCAGGCTTTTTGAGCTGTTGAAGTACTCCGTGCTGGCTTGAAGGATTAGATCCACTGCTTTTTTGTAAGGAACTTTGAGCATCGATTTCTCTGTCTTCTTAGTCTCAATTAGACCGGCACTGTTTTGGATCGTAGACTTGTCCCCGGAAGTAAGCCGCGCAGACACGCAGATTTCAAAACACACTTCGATGTCCAAACACGAAAATGTCGTTTCGTTAAGCTTTAGCGTGTCGTTCAGCAACTGAGGCCACAGCTTTTCGTTCGATGGTAACGAGCTATGGAATTGAATGATTAGTAAAGTGAAATTGTATCGAAGTATAAGATCAAAAGTAAAAGAAAAAATGTACAACTTTGTTTCTTTTTACTTTAAAAACCCGTTTGAATTCAAAACCCTTACTTAACGTTTCTCGCCATTTGGATGAGGAGCATTTTTACAACATCAACTTTACTTTTATTCTCCCTTATGTAGCTCAAATTCGTTTTCACATTGTATTTGTTCAGTACTTTCAAGCATTCTAGCTCCTGTTCAAGTTCCTCAATCTCATTTTGTAATTCTGTAGGTTTTTCCATAAGCACATCCTCAGAGCTTACTGGAATGCATTCGAATATCGCTTTGGCCTTTTCGTACATCCCCGAATCTTTACAAGCATAGATACAGTCTAGCGCGAGTCTCATGACTTCCTCTAAATCGGTAATTATCTCAGTGTTCTGTGTCTCCTTCAAGTGTTCAAAGAATCTAACACCGAGGGCCAGGTCGTTTTCATTCGCAGATACCAAGTAGTCATGTAACAATCGCTGGGAAGATGCTCCAGGCTATGATTTTAAAAGTGACGAATTAGTTTTCTGGACACCACAATTCATCTAAGACATGAATATCTCACCGAAAGTTTCTCTCTTCTACGGATGAACGGAAGCAAAAGATTTTTTATATTTCCGACGAAACTGGCTTCGTCAGATCTGCTCATGAGCAGTTTTATCTTATCTAAGTCTCCAAGTTTCTCCAATCTGGCCAACGACATGTCTTCGATGTTCACCTTGTATATCAAATCGTCCAGAGTCTCTAACTCGAATAAGAAATTATCCAGGCCTCCAATGTTGCGGGATTTCCCGATCCTGATCAGACTCAATGCGTTGTCGACCATGTAGCTGTCCCTTTCTATCTGATACGCACGAGATTTGTACCATTTTTGAAGTAGTTCTCGAGTTAAAGGAATATTCCTGTGATAATAAAGACAATGAATACAGACAACGGACACTAATTGCTAAAGAGAATCACTAAGCACCTGTAAGCACTCAGTGCAGGGTCGTTATCGTAAATGAAATCCGAACCGTCGTCGTCTGGCTCGCCTAAAGCCTTTCCAAACTCGTTTTTCTCTGACCAATCTTTCTGACGGATCTCTCTCTGGTCTGGTAAAAACAGTTGACCCTCGGTGTCACATTCTGGAAGGAGGTTTTCATAGTCGGATGGCTTCAGGGTCTCTGGAAAGAAGCTTATCACCGCTAGCCAATGCGGCAGGATCTTGGCGCTGTGATAGGTGAACATTATGTCGACCGCTCTGTAGTTGCTGTCCTTAGCAAACCTGAAAGAACATTTACTTAGAGTTTTAACCGTAGGATCTCTACTTCGTTGGGCTTGTTCGTACCTGACAGCGTTTTCGAGGGCACTAAGCTTCCGGAATTCTTGGTAAAAGTTTTTGTCATACATTGTTGGAGCTTCCAGGATGATTTCATAGGTTTGTAGCTTGTCGAGATGATCCAAAAGCTTTCTTCTGTATTTCACCATCTGTTTTTGCTCGTTGTTGAGATGTTCGATGTTTATTTTTTCCAGTATTTGATTTTCTTTTTGTATCTAGAAGAGCAAACCATTCACAAAATTTCAACTTCTGAAACCCAACCGCGTTTGATAGTTTCAAAATACCCACTTGTCTCAGATTTGAATTAGTTTCATCCGCCTTTTCGTAGTCCTCGTCATCTATATAGTCTGGCGTAAATTTCCCATCATCTTTTACACCAATGGCAAGGAGAGTCTCAAGATTGGCGCCTCGGAGGCCAAAGTTTAGCAGTTCTCTCAAAGCTTCGATCGTCTCAGGTACCCGGGTAACACATTCGTTCAGGACCCAAGATCTCTTAGTCACCTTGCTCAGATGATCTTTTATTGCACTCAGAGAAAATTCGGACTTTCGCCACTGCGTTTGGTAAACCAAGTCCGTGTCAAGATTGTAGGTTTTTGCTAGAGCTAAGGCCTCGTCATATACCTGGCGATGAAAGAGCCCAGAATAAATGAGAAATTGAACATTATGTTTATTCTATTACTTCCCTACCTCGATATCTATTTTTCGTGAATAAAGCTCCTCTGGCGTAGTGCTCTTCAATCCCAAGATTCTGTATGTTCGGTGAACAAGTTTAGCCTTCTTACGCTTGGGCTGGAACTTCTCCATATCAGTTATGGAGTACAGAGCACCCTGAAGCATGCTCCCTGCGTAGTTTAGAACAGTCGATTTCTCGTGATCGTCTTCTTCGTTCTCGCTCTCTGAGGCTGATTCTTTCAAACGAATTTAGAATGAATATTTTGTCCTCAATTCAGGATACAATAACTGTTCCATGGGTGTGTTTCACATGTTTTCGGAAATGACCAAGAAATGAATAATAGCTACAAAAATTCCATGTTTTGAAACACATTCTCATGAGGACAGGAGGTTTTTTTTTATTGCCAGTATAAGTGAAGAAATTATGGGACTTGACATAAAATTTGAATATCAAATGGAATTCCGTGGAATAGAATTGACTTTTTAAAGACTTTACAACATTTTAATGAATTTCGGAAATTCATATTATATAATAACTAAAATTTGATACAGAATTTTTTGCAAAAAAAAAAAAGTTTCGAAAGATTTCGCGCAGAATCGCCTAATATTTCGAGAAAATGTATGAAATTCTAAAAGAAGTCATGGAATTCCACATGGATTACATGAAAGCCCATGTGATTTTGCAAAGCATTTTACGATGTTTCATAACATTTTCTAGGATTTCAGGAGTTTCAGAAGATTTTCGGTTAAATCTACAAGATGTTTCAACAATTGAAAAACGGTAGAAAATGAACGCAATAAACCGTCATGCTTACCTGAATTTTGGCTATCATTAGTAGAATCGCGACTCCTTTTCTTGCTAGTCAAAACAGTCTCACAGTCTAAGCTGAGGAATCCCCGGTCTGGACAGAGCTCCGAAATCTGCGGTTGAGCATTTAAAAACTCTGGACTGGCACCCAGAAGATTTCGCAAATCTTTGATCGAACAAACAGAAACGGAACCAGAGTATCTTCCTATTATCACAGACTAGAGAAAACACAAAAATCATTCTCAATTTAATGAAAAATTGGAATTTTGATTACAAGGATTGAAAAGTTGGAAAATAACACTTTCTTACATGGTCCGACCACCAGTTAACATCGATTGGATGAAATTCTGATAATCCCTGCGGTAATTTCCTAAGCTTAATACTTTCGGGATTAGTAGCATTGAAATTCGGCTGTTCATTGAGTCCCCACTTTTTGTGGAGCCTCAAGCTCGGCAAATTCCACACAGTAATCGAGCTGTCCGTGTGTAAGCAGGCCAGCAGATCCCCGGCCGGTGAAATACTAGTCTTGAAGACAATCGACTCTATCTGAGACCTCAAACTGGGAAGATAATTCCAAACAGAAAAGCCCAACTTTGTACTTTCGCTCTCTTCGTTGGTAAACGATAACTTGTAGTACGGATAGTCGTTCAGTATTCGCCAGGAAGTGAGACCAGACTTGGAGGAAGTTGTCTGAAATCAGAATAAACAATCGAAGGGTAAATCCAGACTCTCTGCCCCAAAAATCTTACTTACGTTCAAATTCTGAGTGATGTTGCTGCCTGCGACAACGAGCAGATTGTGTTTTTCAATATAGGCGACGGCAGTGACGCCATTTCTGTAGAAACTGCCAAATGAGAACTCGTGGCTTTCCTCATACGCGTCAGTCACAGATACGTAATAGGCTTTGAGAAGTCCACTGTACGTTATAACTAGGAATTCGTAAGCCCATTTCGGACTCTTTACTCTCGCCTTGACAAATATCATAGAAGCAACAGCATCCCCTGCTTCTAAAACGTGCGGATTTTGAGACACATTCTTAGGACTTATGTTGAAAACGTTGTTTCCCAAGGAGTTGTAGAACGACAAGTAGCTGTTACTCGACGCCAACACTAGTAGAGAACAATCTGGACTCCATGCGATCTTCCGCCATTGCGGAAAGGCATCTTTGGGAACTGAAAATGAGGGTTTATGAAATTTTAAGCACTCTCACATGTGATTTTTATTCATGACGTGTAATTCGATAATATCTCCGAATATTCCTGGTAATTTTAACAAACTCTACATTAATACCAAAATTCTAGATAGCTGTTCAGAAAAATTCATAAGATTTCACAGCACCTTTGGTTAATTATTAGTAATTTCTAGCAAGCATTTGCTTGTCTATGCATAAGATAAGTCGAAACAAGGTCCCCGAAAAAATCACACTGAAACTCTTTTTAATCTATAATGTATCCCTTGCTGAATGAAGCCTCAAATATTAAGGTCAGATAAATAACTAAAATCGTGAAATCATCTTCCTCGTAGCTCCAATTTTGGAAATAACTTCATCATCACCAGCAATATTATCATTGTTACAACTACTTGAACCTGTAACCGTAGAAATTGTACATAAAAATACAACTTCCATATGGTAAATATTATGTTAATGTGTATGCTTACCAGAGGCTTTTCCAACGATTGAAGAATACTCATCCTTAGATTTCCTAATCTCTATTAAATTGTCCTGGAGAATAGCGAGCAAGCCGCCTTTGTCGCCGACAGCGAATTTCCATGGCAAAGTAAGTCGAATTTCTAAGGAAATTGATTCTGGCAGAGAGTACCTGTTGTTCAGATACTTTAGCGCGTTTTTTATCGTTCCGGTGGCTGGCAATATGGCAGCGTCGTTTTTGCATCGCTAGAAAAAAGTTAAATTGAATTTTTTGCACCCAACAGACGTATGTGATGAAATATTCAACGAAAATTCTAAAAGTGTGTACTAGTTGGATCGATTTGGGTTCTTTACTGTAATGAATAACCTCAAATCAAGATACGTAAAATTAGTTTCTGAATAAATTCACACGATGATCGAACGAAATAAGGCCTAGAATCTACTTCAAGAAACGTTTTCTGTATCGTTTTTGTAATTATTACTTTGAATCCTAAAAATCGTTTGAGGTTATGTTTCAATATAACCTAAAAGGAAACAGCTGACGACTATTTGGTTGTTGCAACGAAATTTTCAAGGTTCATACCGATAACTCCGGCTCTTGTTTTCTCACGTAGTACTCTAGGAGTTCGTACAATATCGAATCATCGACGTACTCGTCCTTCGTGTCATCGTTTCCGTCTTCGTTCATGACTTCAAGTGTCAATGTTTTTCGTCTGTCATCTGTCAGATGCAGCAGAAGCAAGAGCAAAAGAGATGGAAGGCGGCGAGTCCGCGAGTGTTGAGGCTGGTTCTCGACGAGCGCGACGGAACTGCGGCCATAAGAAATGCAGCGATTTGGACAATCGAGTCAAGATCGAACGAGCTGTTTGATTGGCGGACTGTTTACTTTCAGCCAATAAACTTGCAGGGCATAGCACGGAAAAGTGTTCAGCGAATCTACGGAGACTAGAGGGAAGGAGACCGAGCTTGGTCCGCCTCACTCAGAAACGTCCACGTTTTCTGCGCTCGAAATGTGATATAGGTATGGTATATACCTATAGTGACACTAGAACCAAAAATGAGTAACGGACCGACAATTTTCAAAAGGTTTCCATTCGTCAATATATCCTTCTTTATGAGAAAGTAAGCAAGCGAAAGGTGAATTAAAATAACAGAAGAAATGAGCTAGATTAGTGGGAAAAATTTGAGGAAAGGACAGCTGGTGAAATATGGAATGTGGAAGCAGACGGATCAGTATAACTGATTGAGGATTGAGATGTATACACTAGGGTGGTCGTTATTTGGGAACAAAATTAATTTTCTACCACACATGCATTAAAAACTCGTGTTTTTTGCCCTCCTTAACGGGATGGAAGCCACAGTTTTCTGACCGGGGCAATAAACCGGGATAAAAACTTGTCAAGCGGGATAAAAACTTGTCAAGAGCGATAAAAACTTTGGCAGCAGGGATAAAAACCTCTCGTAATCATGGTAACGGTGAAATAAACTAAGAAAGTGCTGCCCCCAGTGGAGAACACCGTTCTCGTGTTTCTAACCTCACTTTCTCTCGTTTTTAATGCATATGTGGTAGAAAATAACATATGTGCCATGGGAAGGAAGCAGGCGTTTTGTCTCGCGCATTTTGCAGAACTCGTTTTCACTCTCGGGCGCCTTCGGCGCCCTCGAATTGCAACTCGTTCTGCAAAATCCGCGCTCGCCAAAAATTGCCTGCTTCCTTCCCGTGGTGCATAATATACTATTACCCTTTCCGCCCCGTAAAAAATAACGCTGTAATTTTTTTCAGATTAAAAAAAAAATGTTTAACCCTTGACCACGGAGCTTGAAGTTTTCCATTTAAAATACATGGGGTTTTCCTGCGTTTGCAGTCACTATTTTTCCTGTGGGCCTAAATATGTTTGTAAAATCTTTAAATTTTCAGAAATTAGTTTACAAGCATGCTGCTACATGGAAAAAAGTTCCCAAACCCCCACCCTCAAAATGTTGTATAACATCACCATAGGAATTATTTTTTTCATAATTTTTTCATAATTTTTTTCCTCGTTTTTTTTTCATAAATGTATTTAAAATAGAATGATTTCCTAAACGAGTTACAAATTCTTAAGTATTTTCGCTTTTTTGCGTCTGGATTATTTTTTCGATATAGGGGTTTGGGAAATTTTTTCCATGTAGCAGCATGCTTGTAAACTAATTTCTGAAGATTTCAAGATTTTACAGACATATTCAGGCCCACAGTGAAATAGTGACTGCAAACGCAGGAAAACCGCATGTATTTTAAATGGAAAACTTCAACCCCCGTAGTCAAGGGTTAAACTTTTTTTTTTAATCTGAAAAAATTACAGCGTTACTTTTTACGTATTTCGAACCGATTTAGGGGGCGGAAAGGGTAAAATTAATTCTGAGCCCAAATAACGACCACCCTAGTATACGCATATACACACAGGAGGAAAAGTGTAGTTATGAACCGTCGAATATCCGCGACATGCCGTGTGCCTAAAAATTACCGGCGACTTTATCATTCGAAGAAGGAAACTACTTTATCATTCGAAGAAGGAAACTTCGCTAACATATTGTAATTAAATACACTCGAACTCCCCCAGGTTAACCGTCCGCTATTTGACGAACTCCCGTGTTTGACCGAACTCGCTTCCGCTATCTGACGGGCTCTACCCCCACTCTCTATAGCGTTCCCCATAAAATTCAGAGCGTTGTACATGAAACAGCCGCGTGGCGGCGCCACTTGCCGGTGCTGTACATCGCGCTCTCACTCGCACCCGTTGTCACTGTCTGCTCTCACTCACACCTTGGGGAGAGGAGAGGCAGCCCGCGGCGACCGGAGTGGGGGCCCCTACTTTCGTTAAATAGCGGAAATAGCTCGGTCCCGACTCGGTCAACCTGGGGGAGTTCGAGTGTAAGTTATATCGTTTCCTTCTATCAGTAGATTTATAACCGTTGGGAGTAGAAACTCCATTATCATCGTAACAAGTTATATCATTATGTTGATGATCAAATATAAGCACAACTTGAAAACGGACCACCACCGGCGACTATGCGTCAAGCTTGTATAATCCACACTCGACCCTGGATCGAACGGTGGACCGGAAATAACGTTCAGTATTCTAGTAGAAGTACGTTGTCAAGTTTCTTAATTATTCAAGTGAAGATGGCTATCTTCTGATGAGTGGTCAAGATGCCACATTTCTATGAATTCATATTCTGAAAAGAGGCAATAAAAGTATCCATCTTGATGAAAAGCTCGAGTAAAAGCTCTATAAATTGGTCAGAGAATTTCACTCGATAAAATAAAGCGACAGCAAGGAGGTTTCTAAAAATATTTTATTTAGACTTTACGATTTACGATTATAATAGATTTATTCAAAAGTCAGATTCATACATAAAAATGAAATCTCAGAGCATATCTACGAACAAACTGAAACTAAAAGTAAAAATAAATGGATCTGAGTGATGGAACGAGTAGTTTTTTGAAAGTACAAATCGGTCCACCAAATGAATGCAACTTGATGTGAAAAGTTTGATTTTGTGTGTTTTGATACCTAACTAACTAAATCAACAGGGTGCATTGTGAGAATCAGTAGTGAACGAAACAAAACCTGAAGTGAGAATAAATTACGAAACTGAACAATAGGCTTACAAGACTATTTCAAATTATAATTGAGAACGGACTATCTCTTGTCGCTGTATGTCGACGATACATCGTCGATAATACATTACAACCATGAAATAAATGACATTAACCGGAAGCCACTGACGAAGTACGAGAATCCCAGCAATTGTGTTTTGGTGTTCGATGAAAAGCTCATGCGCTGGTTCGCACACGATGGAAAGCGCGTAAAAGCGGAATATCTTCATGCAGAGTGCCTATATTCTGGATCTCATCCTGCCCCTTCTTTACTTTCACTTGAATCTGAAGATTTGTACGGCTCAATTCATTTTTCATTCTGTGAAAGTGAAACAAATAATGCTATGTAAATCAAATAGGTTCAATTACACGTATTATTAGATAGGCGATAACTGCAATCTTGACCTTTGCACAGCGGTCAACAACTCTTGACAATCAGTTTCTGGAGTTTCATCAATTCCGCATATAAACGTAGTTAGTTCTGAACAACTACGGAGCAGCTGTTCAATGGATGACGTCAGACTTGCCGTCATACAATTGCCGTCGAAGGTGCTTACATTAACTTTCCGCAGTTGTTTATTTTTCGCAAGTAATGTGGTCATTACGAATGCCTGACCCAGATTCTTTGCTGTTACTGAAAATTCCCTAAGGTTATGACAGTATAGAAGCATTTGAAGCACGCCTTCCTTGAAGCAATCGTTGTCCTCCGACGTATAACACGTGAAGTTCTCCAGGAAACAACATTCCTTCCCAATTTCGAGAAGGAACTCCCCATCTCTGACTGGAATCAATATTAAGCTTAGGGTTTTCAGATGCTTCCACCCTGAGATTAAATGTGGTGCACCATAGTCCCACTCAGAGCCAGATTCCATATTTCTGAAATCGGGATAATCTTCACTTAGATCTTTCTGTGACACATTCTTCTCGATAGAGCTGCGTCGAAAATTTCGTATAATTTTGAGAATTGCCTATACCTGAACACAGAAGCCTCCATTGTGAAGTGAATCAGATTAGGCGTGTTTTGTACAATCATTCTAAACGATGAATCTAGATTCTCTGGATCACCTTCTTCCACATTAACAGTACATCCTCGTCGTCTGAGCCGTTGCATGGAGTGCGGCTCATTCCGGGCTGATACTATAAGTGCATAAAATATTATAAGGTAATATTAAAGGCTTATTCGAATAAACTACGGCAGTGAGAAAGACTGATGACAAATGTTCTATAGTACGTTACTAGGAATTTTTTGAGAAAGTTCACTGCATTGTAACAATTTATTGCATGGTTCCTGAACAAAAATTTCACCTGCGTTAACGACTTAAATACTAGATTGAAGTGAAGAACTTACTACTGTTTTTCGTTATGTCGCCCAAAACAAGTTCCGTGAGATTTGGAAACGCTGATGTAATTAAATGCATATCACTATCTCTTGCTGTGTCACTACTCGTATACAAATAGGGAACCTCGTATCTAGGATTTTTTAGCAGCCGCTGAAACGATATGGATAGCATAGTGATGAAAAAAAAAACTTCGTCAACAGAGTTTCTGACTTGAGACGGTAGTTTGATCAACAATTACGATGAGAATTACGAGGATATTTTTAACTTCCCGTTTCTCTGTTTTCAGAGAAAAAAGGAAGCTATTGTAATCAACCCGAAAATGAAAAGTTGAGTTTTCACTAAATCTTCACGTTTCGAGATCCAAAGAATCACCTCGGACTATTTTCAGTTTGACGACTGGGTGTGTGTATGTGACCACATTTTTGTCCGCGCGATATTTCGAGAACGAGTTCGCGGATTTTGATCAAATAGGGCTCAATCGACGGGGCTTTTCTTAACTTAGAACTGATTAGATTTTGGCTTTAATCGGATCACTACTTTTTGAACTATTCAAATAACAGGATTCTAAAAAACAACAAAAATTACGATATCTTGAGAACAAATCAACGGATCTCAATGAAATTTGGTACCATATGGTTTTTTTTATCGCTGATCACGAATCTGAAGTTAATTTTGCAAAATCTTCGTTTGGCGTATTCGATATGCTGCAAAAAAAAAACGAAAAACATTTGGATTTGGATGAAACTGGATACTCGTAGGTTTTTTGGGTCACTGATCACGAATCTGAAGTCAGATTGGCGAAATTCAAAAGGGCGAGTCCGATTTGCTCGGAAAAACACTAAAAACGTACGAAATCTTACGGAAATTTGTACTCCAAGGTTTATTGAACCGCTGATCAAGAATCTGAGGTCAGATTTAGAAATTTCAAAACAGCTGGGAACAAAATAAATAACGGGAAGTTCGGAGGCTGGCTTATAGTCAGCCCAAAACCCGCTTGTTTACCTTGCAATCTTCGATTGTCAATAAACATCGCAGATCACCCATAAAGTGTGACAAACAATCGAGTTTTTCTGGGACGTTCTCATGGGTAATTTCTAGTACCCGTCGCAATAGTAATTCTGGATATAGAGCTAACTTGACAATGTGATTTCTCCATCCGCCTCTCGGAGCAATCTTCATCCAGTCACTTCCATTCATCTCCTCGCAAAGTTCGACATTTTTTTCTGAAAAAAATCCACTATCAATTATTTTCAGAAGAACGATCTCTGGCGGTTTGCGAGTTGATACGGAATAAACATTGCTATTCTCCTAAAGTGAATAACATAGCTCTTCGAATCGATTAATAGGATAGCATCACTGAATACACACCAAGATAGAAATCTACATTAACTTGAGGTTCCATGCAACAATCAGCTAATTCCATCTGAAATTCTGTCCACTTTTCAGGATCTGAAAGCATGCTTTCTAAGCTCCGTCTGATTTCGTGTGTCCAGGACCCACAGTATTCGATAATTCTAAGGTTTCTCAGTTCCTCGAATTGTTGACTTGCTGCACGGTGGTAATTTTCATCAAAATGACCCGTAACTTCCACATACAGTTTGGTAAGCGCTTCGCAGAGTTCCAGAGAAAAGAGAAACTTTTTGAAACAATGAGCTGGCATATTCACTTCCAAGTAAGTAAGTCTGGCAAATGGTTTTTGTAAGAGTTTGCGGCAAAGGATAACATTTTTTTCCTCGATTTTCCAGTCGAAACACAATCTTTCAAGGTGTTTCAGGGGCGCCAAGAAAGACGCTAATTGCCAGACATCTTCGAAAGGTCTACCATGTATGTTAACCTCCACGAGGTTTATTGCTCTTCTGATAGTATTATTCAACATTGCCACAGACTTCATGCATTTCACGTTTCTTATGTTTACGCCAAGTATGTGCTTACAGGTAACTTCGTTACTGAAATACTGCTGAATGTCTGAGACAGAAGTCAGGTATCCATCTTTTGAAAAATCTAAATTTCTGAAAATGGTGAACCAGAGTGATGTCATAAGAAATACGCGGTTATTTTGAGAACGTTTGCAACAAAATGACCATGCTAATTGGTACTGAATTCCGGTTAAGGGTTTTCAGCCAACAGTTCGTGGAGCTCACTCACCTCAATGACTCTTCGTCCTCAAATATAATTTTCTGGAACTTTTTACAAGATTGACCCACTGGCAACCTTTCTCTGGGATTCAGATATAGAATAATGCTTATCAGAATTTCATCCGGAATATCAAATATATTAGTTTCTCTGACACTGAAAAAGTCGACACAATCATTTCAAAGATAATATTAACGGCCTATGCATGCGTTCCTGTTTTGCACCCAAGATTTCCTATTAGCTTCTTGAGAGATGTACGTTTTTGTCACTAACTTCATTGGATATTGTCGGCTTTATTTCCAAATACTCTATCAATAATCTATGCTATCAAGTCGTGTACATTTCTCTTACCTCAATTGCGCTCGTTGGTTATCATCGTGCTCCAAGTCAAGCGGTTTCCCGTGACCCTGAGTATTCAACTTTTCCTCTGTTTTCACAGCTAGATCCACAACCTGCATCAGCGTTGCTGTACCATCTTCTTCGCTTATTTTCTTCCTTATCCTTTGGTCCACAAGACCAGACACAAACTTGTCTCTGAGGATAGTTTCGTTCAGCTTGCCGAACTCACAATTGATACTCAAGTTCATGATTCTAGTAAACCACTCAGTCGTGTTCTGCTCACGAACCTGCTTAGCCTTGTGAAACTTTACTCGTTCTTCAACGACTGAGAATTGCCACAAACAATGCGTCTCTAGCAGATTTGACAGTTGAGAATATGTCTTGAACTGTGGCAGGTCTGGGTGACACAAATCTCTCAATTTTAAGTACAATTGTGGGCTCACTGTCGCTAGTAGAACTCCGACTTTTTCGTCTTCTGGTACACGATTTCTTGCAAAATACTGTTCTAATTGTCCACCACACGACTCCCAATTGCTGCCAGCCTTGAACTCTGGCAAGACATCACGCGTCGATGACATTCTGGACCATTCGAAAAGTCGTATGCCTGAAAATATTGATCTCTTCTTCGATGGTCGGTTTTTCACATCAATATATGTATATCGAATTCGGAGACGATTTTCAATGGAAGCTATCTCGGAATTTGTAGGCGTGATTACTGCACTCTCGACCAGTGCATAAACTATAATTTTCCGTTGTCATGGAGTCTCGTACGTGTTATTGGTATTCTTCAGAGACTAATTCAAACTGTTCACGATGACCCGATTACGAACCGTTTAGATAAAATACACATAATTGAACTGAAGAATTTATTACCGTACTAATGGTCACAGCTTTATTATTATGTCGCTAGCGACAACCGTATAGTCACGTGTTCCGACAAACGACGATCGGGGCATGGGAACAATTGAGTTTCGAAATAAAATAGCGTGCTATGAGTATATTTTTAACATATGGGGTAGTCCAAATGAACGCGGACAGAAATGTTGGACCCTGACAGTTGCTGTATCGGTTGCCGACTTTTTATCTTATTCCTACTCTATGAAACAAGCGTCTTCTCATTATTCCGACATCAGTCACACCATTCGTTTAGGACTAGGATTTAGAAGTCTTTCATTCCGTAGAGCAAAAACCGTATAAGTTTGATCGCAAACGTTGTAGATATATGAGAAAACATCAATTTCTGTCAAATACAGTCCGCTCTCTGAGTAGTGCCGCTCTGAGTAATGCCGCTTCC